>JASUDE010000759.1:0-16501 GCA_034509685.1 Colletotrichum cereale | reverse complement strand
AAGCATCCTCGATGTATAGGTGAGATCTCTACTGAATCGGGATGCTCCTTTTCGACTTCAAGAATAATTTGTCGGATGACCTTTAGAACATGGTGAATACACACCCATCGAAATGGGCTATATTCAACTGGTCGCTGGGTGCCTATTGTGTAAACCAGCTCGAACTTCACACTGAAGTTTTCGTCACTTTCATCGACTATGTCACGCGATGACTGATCCAAAAAGTCTTTGGTTCGGAGAAGAGAGCGGCTGACGTCCATATTCCCGGAGATGGCACTTTCGATCCCCATTAACTGGAAGGATAGAATGTGCTCGGGCTGAACTAGCATGACACCCGCGGACTCCAAGCAATCGCGACAGAGGGATCCTAGTGCTTCCGCTTCGGCAGGGCCTATCTTGAGGGCACGGGAGAAAGGTAAGTGGAAGATGCGTCTGTTTAGCATCCCTCCAAGCTTCGATTCGAGCATCTGCAGCATCTGCTTCGACTGAGGTTTGGCGACAATGATCCGAACGAGACGAGATCTGTCTGCGAGAGCAGCTGCGACTATTGGAACGATAACCGAAGACTTTCCTTCGCCCATGTTCGGCTGCATGACCGCGTTCTTCGCCGAGGGCGGTTCTCGCATTTGTTTCGCGATGCTCTCTTGAACTTCTCGGATCATGATGCCGCTCTCAACTTCCAGAAGCAAAGTGTCAGGATGATCCAGGGGCTGCCAATTGGTGTGACCCGGGTTCCGTAGTTCGTTAATAAGCGTGGCAGGATCATCCCAGTAGGCCAGCATACGCTCTGCGCGTTGGAGATGGGTTATAGCAGTGGCATATTCAGTAATGCATCTCTTCCATTCGTCTGGCGTATTGTTGAGGTGGTCCTTGTTGAGCCGCTGTAGAATCAAGGTTGGTGAAAGTCGAGGTCTTGAGTAGATGTCAGGTAGTTTGGATGGAAAACATTCGACTTCAGCTTCGAGCCCCAGAATTGCTTTGATCATGACATCGTAGTAAAATTGTACTCGTTTCTTGCACTCCTGCAGGTAGAGTACAAGGTCATCTCTCATGTCTGTTCCAGAAATCTGAATGTTATCGCTCACAGCGTCCGCGCGTCGCAGTGCTTCCAGACTTGCATGCAGATCGTTGATATAGCGTTTCTCGTAAGCGTTATTCATTCTGTTGCTCAAACTGCGAAGCACCTTGAAAAGACGATAATTTCTCTTCGAAAACTGGACCGTGTTATCATGCTCCGCGCCCGGGTCTCGAGTGCAGGAGCCAGTGGCGCTGCGAGCCTAAAGCTGTCGTCGTTACCCACGAAGCGAGAACCCCTTGGTAAAGTCCACTCTGGTGTCGTTAACAACGGCGAAGTTATGTTCGAAGGTGCTACCACAGAGGGCAGCAGTTTCGCAATTGTTTGTAGATACTGCTTGAAACTAAGGTTGTTGTACCACGTTTCGAAGTGAGTACTGACTTTTGGTAGCACTTTCTCTACATTCAGATACCTGTACCACATCTCTCTATCTTCGTGGTGTGAGGGTATGGCCGGCTTCTTGCAAGGCCATTGGGATGAAACGCATTCGATAAAACTGGATATTGTCTGATCTTTGTTCTGATGGTACAAGTGCATCCGCCGTTCTTTGTATGCCTTAACGCTCTCATACGGTCCTTGGCTTAGGCTGAACTCGGGACAGTGGGCAAAGGGCGGAAGGCACAGTCGAAGAACATTCCGTAGTTCATGTTTGTTCACGTTGGCGCCGGATGCGAGTTCGAATCTAGCAGCAGAAGGAGCACACAGTTGTATCAGCTCCGGGGTCGTTCGAAAAGATGCCAGTGTCTGGATGACTGTCATGTCGGCGCTGTTCGCAAAGGCAAGTGTCGCTAACCAGACCATCAGATCAAACTTTCCAACAGTGCTGACAAGGTTCTTGTGCAGAGTAACCCAGTTTTGGGCAATGAAGTGGGAGGAGGACTCCAGGAGTAAGCCGCCGTCATACGCTACTTCCGCCGATGGAACTGTGTTGTCGCGCCCACGGACTGCTGGAACTCGTTTGAGATACCGCCACAGATGGCCATCGATATCGGGCGGGAGGGACTGAATCAAGGTAAATTGGCCGGAAAAGATGACATGGGATATCAAAAATGACTTCAAACTCGACGCCGACGTGTCTCGATCCCTAGGCTTGTACACGCGGTCGTACGCAGTAGAATGACGCTCTGCTCCAAAGTTGGAGACTCGAAAAGTTGATGACCGAATGTTGTCTCTCTCAAGCAATTCGAGAGAGATGTGGTTCAGCGTAGGGGGCTCGAGGTACGATTGCGGGTGGAAAAATTGCGACCGCCCTGACTCGTTGAAGATCCGGCCTACATACTCGGAAAAGAGCCCGTGCTGAGACAGAAAACTGAGTTCCGGCATCCATTCAACACTCTGCATGACACGTTCGTGGGAGGGACAATAGCTCCTCCCAGGTGTAAGCTTTGCAAGACGAGCAAGGGTTTGAAGGTTCTCTTCAGTCAGAATATCGAATGATTTGATCGAAGCCGAGTCCAGGATAGAAAGAGCCTCTTCCGTGCCAGTCTTCCCGGAGAGCGGATCTGGTAGACAGAATGATGTAATGGCGTGAAGGTAGCAAAGGAAGAGTTTGCTCTGCCGGTCCCCATTGCTGACGAGTCTCCCCAGCTTCTCGTCGATATCGAAAGCGTGGATCCTTTGATCGAAGCCTTTGCCGATTCTGACCTGGACATGATCCCCTGCGCGAGTACACGTCTCCACTCCCTCGAGAACCAAGAGTTTACGAACAGTAGGGAGTGCAGGATGTCAGGGGTCGATTTTGAGAACCAGCTTGTCTTTGAGTCCTGTCAAGGTGCCAATTGACTGATAAGGATCGACTGACATGCCGCGATACTGCCTTGAAACCACTGATGCGGTTCCCGGCTTTAAGCTGAAGTCGAGCCTGGAACGGTGAAGGTCAATGTGAATCAGCGGGCTGGAGTTGCTATACAGAACATGAATCCAGAACCGCTCCTCCAGGGGTGCAAGAATTTCCGCCAGCAGTTTCGCTGAGTCACTGTTAACATCAATGAGAGTGTGTTCGTCCCGAGAAAGTACCCAAAGACCAGAGGCCTGTAGTCTTCGGAGCTTCCAAATTGATGTCGTATATTTCCACGGAGTGAGGACGTTGTAGAAGTCGATACAGTCTTCGTTGTGGTTGTACCAGTGAATATAATCGTTCACAAATGCATTTGGCACCTTTCCCTGTAAATGTCGAGATGGTATCAAATCGAGTTTTCTTTGGCCTTGAACGGCGTGTACTAACAGGTCGGATTCCCCTGTATCGCCATCATTGACGAGGCAGAAATGAACTTCATGCTCTGCATAATCTGCCTTGGAGGAAAACTGCATTCCCGGAATGGGGCTAAGCATGATCTCAAGGGACAGCCGGCCAAATAATTTTTGGTAAGTTGGGTGGGTTAAGTAGTCGCTTGGAAGATGATCCACGGGCACTCCACTGACAAGGAGCTCCCCAGTCACAAGACTGAAGTGGACGGAGAGTGGTAAAGGAGTTGCGGTGAAGCTAGCGAGCCAGTGATTGTGCATGTCGGAGAAGACACTCCAATGGCCGCATGGTTTGTACGCGGCCCAAGATGCTCTGATGGCGTCATCAAGGGCGGTGCTATGCTGTATGACTATTTTCAGTGCTAAGAAACGATAGCAGTGATAGGATGTTCTCTGCCATCGGGAGTATAGGAACTGAACTGTCCTCTCGAGCGTGCTGAGAAGCGGTTGGCAGTATTCCTGGATTCCGACGGAGCATTGAAGAAAGACAGATGCATCTTCGTCAGCTGAGAGGATAGATTGCTGGAAGCCCGGGTCCGTGTTGAATGTATCGGAACATATCAAGAAGATTTCCATTGCTCGGCACTGCAGTACGACCTTCTCGTCATCATCGAGAGTATTTCGAGCCTTTCCTCTGAGATGCTGGGCCCAAGCAAAGGTTATTCTTCTCGCCTCACACAAATAATCGAGACATTGTTGCTGCATGGCCGGGGATTGAGTGAGGGAGAGTAATCGGCAAATCAGAGATATAAATATGGCAAGAGCTGTCGAAGACTGCCAATTTTCTTCAAACCGGCGGGTGGCGTCGCGAACGCCTTCAAGGAGCCTGCGTGCGAAGTAGTCGTCCTCGAGGATGCTGTGGGCGCTTCGCACCGGTGTGTCGCAGTCCGGGCCCGCCTGGTATATGCATTGAAGCACGACTAATCCCACATCTCGCTTCTTGAAGTCAATTGTTGGCGAGAAGAGCTGGATGAGGATGTTCTGCCACTGAATTCGGTAGCCGAGTGGGATTTGTGCTAAAGCCTTGTACTCGTCCAGTGCCATACCGTCGGGACACATGTTCTGCGTGGCTATGACAGTATTTGGCGATGGGCCATTTGGGCTCGATGCAGGCCGGAAAAGAAACATCTGTAAGGCGGAGGATTGCTTTGAGGGTTTGTACGTGCACAATTTCGGAACCGTATCCATAGTCTTCAGATCCTTCATAAAACAGGATCGTTTGCCATCATAATACGAAAATTGCAGCCCGTTGTTGAGACAGATCTGAGCTTCAACAGCGGTTCCAACAGGGACGGGATTTCGATGAGTCACCACATTAGGTTTGGTACCCGACAGCAGACCAATATGTTGTGGCAAAACGTTACAGCAGAAGAAGCTCGAAAGTCCATCATAGTCCCTCAACGCGTAATGCGATTGTGGTCGATCCTGGATGCCGTGTTCGAGTTTGAGAACGTCGAGGAGAACGAACATGCTAGCCTCTCTCCACTGCCCGAACGTTTCTGGAAGAGCAAGTTCGAAAATGACAGATTTGGCCTCAAGATCACGTATCGGCAGAGGCCATTCGTGAACGCAGATATGGATGGCGTTGGCCTTGACTCGATATGAGCATCATGTGCATCGCTCCTCCTGGTGGCGCGTATACGGGTCTCCATTATGATCAAAGACATCTTCATAATCACACTGACTGTTGCTGAACTGCCGCATAAGGGATTCGTATTCGGCTTTTCTTTCCGCAAACTCCCGGCGCTTTTCCTCCCGGTCCGAAGTAGCCTTTACTTGTATCTGGTTTAAAAGGGCTTCGTGCCTTGGCGATTGATTGAAGAATCGCACAGCAAAGCAGCCGGAAGTACCAAATGATGCGTAAATGCCGAACTTGGATGAACCAGAAATGGCGTTGGCAGATCGATTGGCTAGATAAGTCTCTGCGTTGAAAAGGCGACACATTTGTTTCCTGAACGGCAGCAGAAGATTCTGAAATAAACTCCGTGGGATCCCGGGTTCATAGTCATGTAACAGTGGATGAATGTGTAGAGCAGCCATGTCGCAGGCGATCCAGAGTTCCAGGATAGTTAGCAACATGATGGAGACCGACTCAGGATTCCCGTCGTATAGGCTACTGGAAGCACCGTGGTAGCGCTCAATGAGATGGCGAAGTTGAGCGCAGGTATTGGTGTGATTTTGCACCAGCTGTGACTTCATCCACGTCTGGAGGTTGTCTTCGACCCAGGACTCCAAAGCTGTGAGGCTAAGTAGCAAATGCTCTCTGTCGGACGAGTCGGCGAGCTCTGGAAGCGTATCCGATTCATATTGAATCAATGTCCAAGACGGCTGGAACTCGTGATTGTGAGGCTCGTTCTTTCGGTGCTCGAGCGAAGCAAGGAACGAGTCCAAGTGCGAGAGTTGCATGGTCGTGTCTTTCAAAAAGTCCAAAGACTCCAAGCGTGAGAGCTGAGGGCCACAATCAGGCGAGTCCTGTTTCTGGATGATTGTCCATCTATCGGAAAGGAACTTGTTGGCCCGACACATTCGCTCGCGAACATTTTTCAAAGCGGCGTTCTCAACGCTAGACCCGAGTTTGATGAGTCTCCTGGAAAGTTTCGCTGTCATCGAATAGATAATGTCCGAGCGAAACTCAAAGCCGATGCAGCGTTCAAGAATCTCAGCCATGAGAAATGCCATGAATGTCTTATAGACGTCACAACGTAGGTTAAGCTCCTGAGTTGATCGACTGAAGGCCAACTGAAGGACCACCCGGATGAGCATCCAGGTCGGTGATCTTCGCCAAGGAAATCGGGCCTTCTTCCAAAGCACTTCTTCTCTTGTGTTTTTCCAAATCCTGGTTCCTTCCAGAGGCCTTCCTACAGCTTGCAGGAAAGCATTAAGAAGCTCCGTGACCATCTTTGGATGGGTAGTATCCCGGTTCTCGTCCTGTGACTGTCCTGCTTTCTCCACCTTGGGCTGGGTATCAGGCGCCGACTGAGCACTCATCTTCGCCAGCGTCGCGGCAAGAGTTTTGTAGAAACCGGGCTCGCGAGCTGTATCAAGACTGATGCTGACCGCCGTCCCAGGAAAACTTCTGCGCAGCCGCCCTTTGGTCGTGATGACGGACTCATTGGTTGGCGATAGCTCGAAAGCTTCCACATGAAGGGCATCTTCAGCCTTGGTGATCAAAACACCGGCGTTTTGCTCCCGTATGTGCAGAGGGATGGCATACCCTGTACGTATTTAGTTAATAAACAATCTTACTAATTCACGAAGAAACTCACCAGTTTCTTGCAGTCGGCCTAGCATCTTGGTGAGTTCGCCCTCGTCTACAGCGATGGTCTTACTCAAAGTATTGTGGACATGAAGCATTGCTCGCATCATGGCCGTTGCCGATTTAGCGACCCTCGATAGCTCACAATCAATGGTGCCAAATTCAAGAAGTGCGCCGAGAGTGCACTGCAACAAAGCAGTCTCTTTGTCGCAACTGAAATCCTCCGCTTGAGGAAGGTGGGGGATGAGGAACATATGGTGAACAACGTAGAGAAGTGATTTCCCAGACATATTTTCGTTGCCAGAAAGCATTCTGATTCTGGGCTGGTGGTAGTTTGGCTAGTTTTCAAAGATGATACTCAGTTAACTGGGGTGGTTGCGCATAAAAGGCGAGCGCATGAGGAGCAGAAGAGTTGAGCTTTATAGAACAGTTCGGTGTGTTTCAGTGCCGACGCGGACTGTATTGCAATTCTTGGGGATAAACAGTGAAGACGAGAAGAAAGGATACTGGATGGGTCGAGTGGTCAGATACAGGAAAACTGACGACCGGTCAAGTAGGGGAAGAATGAGGGACCGTGGAACGGAAATGTATGTGGAGAGTTCTGGTGAGTCTCAACAAAACAATGCAAAGCCGAAGCTTCCCATTCTCCCCGATATCAACTGCGATTGCCAATAGCAGGTGTGGTAAATACTGCGATTGTGATACGCCCTCAATCGGTTGCAATTTCTGCAGGAGGCCGTCTCGGGAGTCATCCCCTGTGGCGGGGGTTGGGTATCAAGAGTGGCGATTGTCAGTCACCGATGCAAAGCTCATGTGAGTTTACGTCACAAGCAGTGCCAGGTCAGCAGTCTCGCGAGCCCAGGCAAATAGAATATGCCTGCCTTATCTTACGTATTGTACATTTTCATGTGGATTCTTAACTCTGAGGCCAAGTAAATCCCCTGGGTTGCCAATGGATCGCCTTCGAGCCGATCCGCTAGCTCTTCGTCCACGATCGTTTGGAGCCCATTGAGGATGAGCCAGGGCTCCCATCATTGCCGGATGTGCCCATGGTGGCTTTGGCAGTCGCTTCATCGGCCGGTGCATACAGAACAGTCCTGTTGTTCGAGCTGCGGAAGGTACCAGACGTTGGCGAAATTGGCGCCAAGTACTAGATTGTGGTTGTTGTCGGTTGGACGGATAGGTGCACGCATATACGAGATAGATCCGCTCGAAGCTGCAGATGGCGGAGCAGTCTACTCGTTGACCCTAAGTCCGTCGAGTGGCTCGCTATGGTCGTGCCCAGTCCCTCAGATAAGGCTGGCGGCGCCGGATGGCCACAGCCAACTTACAGTAGGTATAATCATATATTACAACCCCTACGATTCGACAATTTCACAATGCGTTTGTAAAAGGGCAGAGCTGTGTGGGCCTGCTCGACAGACGAAGCAGGCCACATGGTGCCGTCGACGGATCGGGCTGGTGGTGCTGCGGCCTACAAGCGAAGCCAATCCTATGTGCAGTGAAGGATCCACTAGTTGTTGCTTCCCTGGAGCAGGAACTGTTCCACTCGGAAGTGCCCCTAGATCCGTCCTCAGCCTGCCAATAAAGGGAAGGCCAGAAGCGCAAAGGTACATGTACATCGTGTGGTGGCACATTTCTTTTGTGATCATGGTAGGCAAGTACTGGCAAACGGCAACCGCAACATCCGATAGTTCGGGGCAATGTTGCCCTCCCGTTGGAGTGCACCCAAGCCTGCGATGCTACGCCCCAGACCCTCCGACAGCGGGACGCCGTATACCTAGCTCCTAACCGGAGCTAGTGAATGATCCCACACGAAGAGTCGGGAAACGGCGCTGCAATTACGCCGCTATTCCGAGCTTCCGCGGCGGCGGATGATTAAACAAGGTGCGTTTACTTATCACAGAGTGCGATCACTTCAGGGCTGGCTGTCAGTAATTTGAGTGTTGGAATGACAGTAGCGTCAACAGTCATGCGAACTGGACGTGTCCGATCGCAATGTGGCAATCACAAGCAAGAAGGGACCGCCAAACACCCAAGGTGTTTTTGGTGTCGACCGGCGTGTTGTGGATAGTCGTAAGCTAAAATGCAGCTACTTCCCTCGGCTTCTGGTGCCTGAGTTTGGCATACTGTGTGAAGGTAAATTCGGCGTTCACAGCGGAAGACATGGACTTGGGCTGCGCACGACGCAGTAGATCCAAAACCAAGCACAGCAGCTTACAGCGCTTGAGCGAAGACGGTTCGCAGAGCCGAAAGAGGCTGCTCCATGTTTGCTCTAGCCGTGAATACGCCCAGCCTTGATAGACATCTAGAAACGGTGGTACAGTGTCCCGTTGGGAGTGTGAGGTGTGGGTTGTCAGCGTTTCTTTCCAATCTGGCTCCTGCCAAGAAACTCACGTGTTGTCATTTCATTCGTCGTGGGAAAGCCGTTCACTGCAGCCGCTGAACTGCTCGGTGCAGGGCACGTTTCCTGATCGCCGAGCCGTCATCGGACTTAACACATGCCATGCACTGCAACATAAGGATTCCTACACCATGAACACTCTGCATCGTGCGCACTGAGAGGTCGTGGTTACGCCGCAAGAACGGGATACGCAGGACCCAGCCCTTATGAAACAAAGTGTCGAATGTGTGGGTGTATTGACAGACTTCAGGCAAAATCCACTCTGACGACTCCCATCAGCCGGCTTAGCAACGATGCAGCTTGGATTCGTGCTCAGCAAAGTGTTGGCCAGTCAACAGGGTATGCAAAACGCTCCGCTCAGACACCGCCTTATTTCCGCCGCCATGCGTGCATACGCCAGCACACCAGACAAGTATCGCCGCCGGATTGGGAAGGCGCCAGCACAGTGACGATAACATTGCGGGCCGATGGTACTTGGCGCCAACCCGGCATTGTACTAGCCATCGTCGCGAGTTGCTGCAATATACCAGTCAAGTGTCAGGCGTATAGTATGTATAAGTCATATGTACAAATCGATCCTCGACTCGCCGTTTCTAACTATCAAATGTGATTCTTCTGAAAACCGCGATCAACATTGGTATGTCTGGCGCCTCTGTCATAATGAGCTTCCGTTGTATTCCGTGCGACCGACCCTTCGGCAGCCAGGAGGCTCTGGACCAGCACCTACGCGACTCTCCTGTTCATGCTTTGTCCTTTGACTGTGAGCCCTGCGACCGATCCTTCGGCAGCCAGGAGGCTCTGGACCAGCACCTACGCGACTCTCCTGTTCATCACCAAAATACAGACACCCCTTTGGATGCATTTTTCTGCTCATACCCAACGTTCAATTATGATCCTTCTCTCCCACCGAACGATTCGTATGCCAACTTGCAGGAACATATGGGTTGGCGCCGTGACCAAACCGAGTCAACCGATGCATGGGATAGATACCAACATGCGCTGGAAATGGAACTACATATGTGGTATGGTCCCGAAGACGACTTGACTGCGTGGCATGCGCTTTGTCGCGCAATTGGTATCGAGCCACTTCCGAAAACCTGTGGGCAATGTGAGAAGGTAGGAGTCCGTACAATGAACTATGGTCGATTCATCCTGACACAAATCATAGGCTGCACGAAGGACACATGTCAATATTATTGATTTGATTGAATGCAGACGGGGGAACAAGGGAAGAGTTCAGACTTTTCCCGACGTTGAACGGCTGCGAGCCTACACCAAAAAGACAGGCAAGATATTTCGCATCCCATTGGGCCTAGGAGGCGGCAACATCGTCTTAAGACACCTACTTCGGGACATATTTCGTGTGAGCTTGTGAAAGTAAAGGCTAGTACTCGCGTACAACCAACACCAAAGGAAAATGTTGATCAAGCCGTTTTAGTGTAAATTCTGCCGACATTGTAAAGGTAGCTTACTTACGCAGAGCGCTCAGTCTTTGCAACGCACATTGGTAGACATGAAGTTACTGGCTTGCTTGTCTACCCTTAATCAGGTTCGTGGCTTATGTCAGTCAGTAAAGGCGATTGCCCTCAGCTTCACAGCTTCCTTCTAGCATCGAGTATCTTCAATAGCTTCCCGAAAGACTCAGGATCCGTAGCATCCGCGTTTCGACCTCTGGCGTTATCAGAACCGGTGAGAGCACTTGCCTGAACGTGTGCTGCAACTGCAGCTCGACTAACCGTCAAGTGCCTGACTTCGCGACTACCTTCATGCCTGGCGTCATCTCGGGGACTGCCTTTGTCTTGCATCATAAGACAGTCGCAGCCTTTTTGCAACAGGTCGTGAACAGACTTGAGGTAAATATAACTCGATGGTCTGATGATGCACTCGAGGTCCTGGAAATCTTGAAGGCGGGACACCGGCCGACCAGTACCGCACGTGCGAGGAGGTGCACTTGTACTGCCAGAAGCTAATCCGACGCAGATTACGTTCCTGGCCACATCAGAAGGACCGAGCCTTGAGACAGGCCATCATAAACCGTAAGATACCACGAAGCAAGTCACAAGGAAATGGGGCCACAGTCAGTGGTAATAGAAACACGTAGTTAAGCTTCTTTTTGGCCAGCATCACCAAGCTACTCATAAATCTCCCCTCTTGTCGTTTCGTGTTACTTCAGTGCTGCTCCCTCCATAGATGGCTGTGTTCCTAGCACCTGACACATCCCCAAATGTGTTTACTCCCTGTCGCGCGACCAGGCTTTGTTCTTGCTGGTCGAGGGACATGGACAGCGCCCATGCGGAGGCGACGTCGATGGGCTCCAGATCAAGGCTCGAGCTAGGCTGCAGCCTGCATTCAGGTGGACCGGTCGGTTTTGACGTGATTGACAGAGGAGCAGCTGGTGTGGCTCCTGACATTCTATTCTCTACTGAATAGTTCTGTTTGCGGCTTGAGATAAGTTGATGCAGTTCGTTCTTTGTTGTTTGTACATGATAGTGGTCCGCAAGTAGGGTAGGGTCTAGGTTCCTGGGACCGCCGGACTGGGTAAAACAGAGATCATTTTATGAGAATGCCCATGGCTAAAAATATATGCCTTGACACATCCGCTTTTGGATGCAGACTCTTATAAGAAGACAAACGGTCCTACTTGAATCTCAGCCGTGGCCTGCTCTTATCTATATGCGGCCAGCCGTAGCATCCAACTCCCAGGCTACTTCTAAATTCCTAGATCGCCACACCCTTTACCTGCAAAATGGTTAGTTTTACTGAGGGAACCTTCATAAAAGGAGACTGGTCATCACGCATCGTCGTCCGCCGCGTAGTCTGTACCCTGCGATCCGGGCAAGCGAATGTTTTTCGGGGTTCTTGCTGAGAACCAAGAGCCTCAACAATGGAATTGGCCCAATTCGGACATGCTTCTGTGGGGTTTTGACGACGGACGGTGCGTTAATGTGTGGCAAGAATGTGCTCAGCGCCCTCGTGTTGTTGAAGGTCAAAGCGGCTACGTGCTTGAGTCGGCTGTGGGCCACTACGAAGCTACAAATGGCGCGGTCCACTACGGGGTCATGGGCCGGATACGAGTGTCCAACTTGGGAGCTTGAAAGCGAACTCTGGGTGTATGATCATCTTCTTCCGGCGTATCACGGTATCCCCATGGCCTCGGGTCTGGAAGAGGCGCTCTTCACAGCCAAAATGTGATATAATAAAGAGCCAACTCATATTCTAGCCTTAGTGGGCTATTACAGTTCGCTTAAGGATTTGAAGCCTACGGATGCTTGAGGATTGCCTTTCTGACAAGCTATACGATGACAGATTCGTAGTACTTGGCAATAGCTGAAAGTCTTTACAGTATATGCCAGTGAAGGGTCTTCATCAAGGTGCCAGAATCAATCCATGTTGCAAAAGGCGAATCTGGCTTTTTTTATAATAGGTGTCATCAAACTTTTTTCAAGCCTTGCAACTCTGCAAGATCACCTCGTGCAGCCAGGTTTAGTGATTCAGTTTTGGCTCCTAAAGTGGACGCATATCTCTCCATAGAGTAAGAGACATTTCATTCCCATACACACACACACACAGAGTTTATTACGCCCTGGCTAAGCCATAAAGGGCTCTTGTATCTATCTTACATGCTCCCCTTGTTGAGTGTCTACCCTGGTCTCAGATAAGCCCATAAGCAAGATCCATTTCCGTCTGTGTCATCTTTGGTTACTCCCTCCAAACTTTGCGGTTTCTCGTGGGGTTAGTAGCAGGCCATCTTGGAGCCAATTCCTCCAAGTGTTCAGGTCCCTATCTTCGGCGGCTGAAGCGAGCCCTGCTGTCGGTGGCACGAGGGTGCGTATGGGTTAGTCGGTTGTTAGTATTGGGTATGTAATGATCCGTCGCTCTCGTCCCGTCTTTAGTTGACCTGTATATCGAGTCGTCCCGTTGCCATGGCAAACTTTACTGTCTCTCTTACAACATCCATACACGGCGACCAATCGTCGGGGTCGGAAGCTGCCTTTCCGCCTAGGTAGAATGATAGATTGCCTCGGTGCGTGTCTGTTCGTTGGATCATGGGTGCGCGTTGTGCTGTCCACTGGGTGCACCGGAAGAGAAAATGCTCGACCGTCTCTGCTGCTTGTCCGCATGCACATTGATCCGAGGCGGCCGCCCCAATCTGGTGCAGGTACCAGTTGAGCCTTGCCATCCCCGTCCGCAGCTGGGCCAGTATGCTGGCCTCCTTCCATGTAAATGAGTCGTACAGTTGCCGTGTGTGCTTTCCCGGCAGGGCAGCGTCAACCCTTTTCGAGAACTGTCCTACCCCTTCTGGTAATCTGCAGTACTTCTGTACCCTCCTCAATGCGTTTCTGAGTATGGTTGAGTAGGCCCTGGTTGGCTTCTTCCTCGGCGTTCTTCTTTGTTGCGTACTCTCTTTCGCCGCTGCTTTCGCCTTCAGCTTGACGTCGAACTCTACTTCTGCCGGAAGCCAGAAGAGTGTAACCTTATTGCCTTTATTTGTGAGCGTCTTGGTTGCCTCGTCTATGCGACGGATTTCTTGTTGGCCTGATTGTTGTCGTGGTCTTCCCGCTGCTAAGACGGCCGCTTTGTTAGTGGAGAAAACGTAGATGGCGAGGTAACGGATTCTCTTGGAAAGAGACTCCAGCACCGCTGCTATCGCCATGAGCTCCGCCGTATACGGGTTTTGCTCCGTCCTAGGGCCGACAGTGGTTGATCCTGTCGTCGTGGAGCCGCCTCTCCTGTGTGACAAAGGGAGCAGTACTGCTGTTCCGTAGCCCACGATTCCGTTTCTTGCCGAGCTGCCTGTTGCAGCCCTCGCGGCCCACCCAGTCTGGGTCGCCTTGCTCGCCCTATCGCCGTCTTCTTCCACTATCGTCTGGATTCGGCTTTCCCACGGTGGCTGTGGAAACGCTTCGATGGTCTCAAGCCTGTCCACTGGTAGGTCTCGGTATGCTGCAGCCATCTTCTGGAAAGGTGAGATGTGCCTCTTGAAGCTCTGAGGTCTGATGCGTCGCAGTGGGTGACTCGTAGGCAGAGTCTGGCGACGCACCCAGAACTTGATCGCTTTCCTTTCGAATCGTTCCTGGGCTGACTGTATGCTTGCTTCTGCTTCAGCGACCGCTGTGGCCACCGTATTGAAGGTTCCGATGATGGCTTGGGCTCCAATCCTCTGTACCCTGTTGATGACCCTCATCTGGGCTGTCCTGCACCTGTGTTTCCAGACGTTCGATGCATAGTCCATTGTCGGTGCTACCGCCGCCACGAAGAGTTGCCTTGCCGTCGACGGAGATAGGCCCTTTAGTCGTCTGAGCTCCAGCACGGCTTCGAGACCTTTCGACGCCGCTTCTGCAATATGCTGCCTGAAATGGAGTTTAGTATCCATGATTACGCCTAAAACCTTTACGCGGTCTTTGGGCCTGACTGTGTCCCCTTTGATGTCGAAGGTTGAGTAATCTTCCGGTTGTCGCCAGTTACGGGTGAAGTGTATGATGGCCGTCTTGTCTGTCTCGAATGTCGCCCCGCTTCGTCGTTCCCAGTCGAGGGCTCGGTCAATGATAGCCTGGATCCCTTGTCGGTTCGCCTGTCGTGATGGTCCGGTGACCCATGCCGTATAATCGTCTACAAATGCCAGCGAACCTCCATTCTCATCGATTTGGTGCTGGACCAAATCGGCGTTGAAGAAAAGAAATAGGACAGGCGACATCGGTGAGCCCTGAGGTAGCCCAGCTTGAGGCAGGGAGCGGACCTCCGAGCCCTGGCCGTTGACCTGGATGCTTGCTGTCCGTTGCGAGCAGAACGCATCGATCCACTTCACCAGCTTTTCTGGGATTCCCCTCGCGCTGAGTCTCTGAAGTAGTCTTTCTTTATACACTCCGCTGTATGCGCCTTTGACGTCGAAGCTGACCAGACTGAGGACCTTTCTCTTCCTCCATGCTCTGTAGATTTACTCTTGGAGCAGAACCAGAGCCTGCTCTGCCGATCGCTGCTTCCGAGCCCCGAAGTGGCTTGTAGGCAGGAGCCCGTATGTCTCGACAGCATACGATATTCTCTCGGCCATCACCGACTCAAGCACCTTCCCCAGTGTCGACAACAGCGAGATCGGTCTCCAGGCCTTTGCGATGGTGTAGTCGTCCTTGTTCGGCTTCTTCAGCGGGATGATCTTTGCGTGTCTCCACTGCTTAGGCAGTTCTCCCGCCTCCACCGAGGCTTGGAACAGCGCGTGAACCCGATGTTTCACTGCGGGCCACGTCTGCTTCCATACGGCTACTGGCAGCCCGTCCTCTCCGGGTGCTTTCCACGATTTCGACGCGAACAGCTGTCTCTTCACCTCTTCTACCGTGATGTCGGGGAAGGGCACGGACGGCCGTTGTGGACGTTGACCCTCGTCGTTGATCCTATCCGGAAGCGGAGGAAAGAACGCAGTCAACAGTTCCTCCGCCTGTTCCCCAGTCCCTTCCGTCTTTGAACCGTCTGCTCTGGTAAGCTGGGGGATCTTGTCGAACGAGGCACCTTTGTCGGCGCCTAGATACTTGGCAGCCTTCCAGATGTTCGTATCCTCGGCCAGGAACTCATGCCAGTGGTGCTTCTTCTGTTGTCGGATTGCATCGTGGTACTGCTTCGCCGCTGCCCGTGCTCGCTCCTCAAGATCCGGCGGACAGTGGCCCGCCCGTCTCTCCGCCCTCGCTCGGTTCCTCCAGAATGTGTGGATCCGGCGCAGCTGAGTGAGGTCGTCCGTCCACCACCTCTTTGCATACCTAGACGGTTAAGCTGTGGGCGTCAGCGCCTCTACTGCTTCCACTACGGCCGACATGAGCCTGTCCGTCTGCTGCTGCACGGTACCTCCCGAAGGAACACGTTGCAGTGTGGTTTCAATCCTGGTATTGATCGCCTTCCATGGGGCATTCTTGAACAGAAGTCGCGCCTTGCTGTCAGTGTTCGGCGTCACAATATCAAACACTGTCTCAATCGCTCGATGGTCTGAGCCATGGTCTGTCTCTTGCACCGCGCATCGTATCATCATCCGCGCCAACTCCTCCGACGCGATTGACAGGTCAATCGTCGTGGCCGCGTCGTTCTTATGCCACGTCTTCGTCCCTCTTGGCAGGAGGCTACTGAGGGAGAAGTCGCTCATCAGTTCGATGATCGGATCCGCCTCTCCTTGTCTGTTCGCTGAGACGTCGTCCCCTCCCCATAGTTGGTCATGCCGATTGAAGTCTCCAATGAGGACCACATCCACCACCTCGCCCGTGCCGCTTCTGGCTCCCGAGATTGCCTGCCGTAACAGGGAACACGCCTGTCGAAGCATCACAGGCTCTTGTGCTGGAACGTACACCGACACAACAAGCACTCGACGACCCGAGAGTCGAAGGATGGCTCCGGTCATGTCCGGTGACGGTATCGGCACTTGCTCTGCTTCGGCCTCCTTATTCACCCACAGCATACTCCTGATCCCCCATCGTCCCTCCCCTCTCCACGCCGTCTGAAGCATCCTCGTCCACCTACTATGCCGCATCGGCACTGTCAAGATTTT
>JASUDE010000758.1:0-16600 GCA_034509685.1 Colletotrichum cereale | reverse complement strand
AGTTGGAGGGTATCTAGAAAATAGGGTGGCTGGGCGCGATTTTCGGGTGACCGAAATGCAGGGGTGACCGAAAAGTGGGTGCTTTGACTTATCTTTTCCAATCCCTGCGCGTCGCCTGCCAGCGTCCCGGCCTTCTCCTTATCAACCCACCTAGGGGTGTAACTGCCCCCAAAGTCGATGATCCAGGCATTGTCCTCACTGTCGATGAGAACATTCTCGGCTTTAACATCGCCCCAGATGACGTCCTTCTGGTGCAGCTTCTCCAGAGATGTGCTGATCTGTGTCTTCCAACGTTTCCTCAGATCGGGTGAACTCTGGTCAGCTCTTGCTTTTGACAGCACTCCCTTCTTGTCGATCCAATCAAAGAGCATGCCCATCAACTTGTCTCCGTCTCGAACAACTCCGTGTAGGTGGCAGATCCATGCTTCGGGGGGAGGAGGTATTTGCGCCATGGTAATTGCTCTCAACGTTGTGAGTTCCTTCTTCGCATGCGCTGGGCCAAATGAGAGCCCAAAAGGTTTGAAGTAACATTTGACCTCACTGCCATTTCCACTGTCAACAAGGACCTTGGTTGGTCGTTTGATTAGGATGTCTTCAGAACGGTTGTACATTATCTCGACATCCGATGGATGGTAAGACTTAGCCCACTGGTCGAGGTCTGTAAGGATGTCGTCCCCTACAACTACAACTGGGCTGGACCAGCCATGGTTTTGTATCTGCACTTGGTATGGCCGCAGGACTTCGTCGGCAGCCTCTAGACCGCAAACGAAATACGGCGGGAACAGATACTGGAAGAGTCTCGGCCGTCCATTGCTGGGACCAGCTGAGGATGATGGCGACAACTGAGCGATGAGAGGCTCGAACGGCTTTGACAGCCAGTCGTAAGCATCCTCTATGTAGAAATCGTCCTGCTCTTCTTCTCCTGACCGTAGTAGGTGTAGGCACTTGAAGTACTGGTCCGTGAGCTCAGGTGATCGATGAAAACGCGACGGAGAGATTGTGCAATAGAAGGCTCGTCCGTTATTAGTTCGTATGATAAGGTCGCAATCGTCTTCAGTTTCGTGTACCTGCCATCGAGAGATATCATAGAGTGGTAGATTCTCCATGCCGACTGTTGTGGTAGACGGCAATGAATCTAACGCAAGTGGGTGAATCCCTGCCTTCTTGGAGATCCAGGTTGACATTCCCAAGTCCTCCGCTGCGCGCACCCCAACAACAGTGTTAGCGAATGTGGTCCATGCTCTATAATCTCTACTGTTGGCAGGGGACAGAGAAGGTCTAGACTTGCGGAACTAAACCATTGCGGCTGCAAGCCCCAACCAGAGTATGCACGACTTTGGATAGTGTCGAATGAGACAACAGCCTGATGCCAATATGCGGGGTAATTGATCGGATGTCTGCATTTGATGTCAATATTGGATGTTCAGCTATTCTTTTGCGCCTCATCTAAGCTTGCCTTGGTTAGCTCACCCCATAACGTTTGTCTGAGAGGGGTCTTGAACGTTCAGCCAGCCGCAAATTGTGATGCCGCCGAGTCACCACCGTCTGTCTGCCTGCGGTACCTCTTATTTTACCCAGGATTCAGTCAACGGTTATAGGCTAGGATTACGAGGAGGGGGTGGTGTGGATAAATACGCGTTCGGAATGCACCGCGCGTGGCAGAAATTTGAGAGCTAGAGTAGACATCTGAGACTTGACTGGAGGTGAGTGCGCCCGCTGGACTTGTTTTCTTTCAGTACTTCATTAGAGAGAGCCTCGAAACAGCTGGATCTGATTGTATAAATGTCTATGGGTTTCCGCAGTTTTGTAGCGAGTACTCTGTGTTCATTTCCAACAGCCATTATTTACCATCACACATTGCTTTCCACTCGGCTCAATTCTGCAAAGCCTACATCATGTCGGCTAAACTACCCGAGCCAGTTGACTCATACAAGTCACAGTGGGCTCGTCATGTGTCGCGCGCCAAGTTTGAGAGGGACGTTGATGTGGTGATAGCGAGACTGGGAGACATGGAACCGGGCAGACAGATCCCTAACGATATTGCTGGCCTTGCTAAGCTCACAGAAGATGTCACCACAGGAGGCCTCACCCCGAAGAAGGCCGGTGAGTTCAGGGTGGGCATCGTGGGGGCCGGCGTCGCCGGGCTCTTTACCGCCCTCTTGCTCGACTGGGTCTGCAAGAGCGTCGACGGTCTCAAGATCGACTACGATATCCTCGAGGCCTCTGACAAGAAGCGATTCGGCGGCCGATTGTTCACGCACTACTTCGATGACCCCCCCAAGCGGGTGCACGACTACTATGATGTCGGCGCCATGCGTTTCCCTGATAACCCTGTCATGGACAGGTATGTACGCCCGGTAAAGTCGCGACGATACTCTTCAAGCCGCTAACTGGTGGGCATAGGACCTTCCGTCTCTTCAAGTTCTTGGGCATCGAGAAGATAGGAAAAGGAGAGGAAAACCCCCGCAAGCGGCCCGACGACCCTCCCGTCCTCGTACCATACCTCATGGAGGACACTGAAAATGTCTGCCCTGCGTTGTTCAACGACCGCCGAACCGTCGGCGATGTATACACGACGAAGGGGATAAAAGACCCCTATCAGCTAAACAAAGGCCTCGAAAAAGACCAAGAAATCCCAGAGGAGTGAGTCACGGCTGCGATACAATCAGTGACCTGAGAACCTCGGGCTAATTTCTCCTCCCGCTGCTTTAGTTTCCTCACACAGAAACCTGCCGACCTCTTCAAGAATGTCATTAACAAATACATCGCAGCCGTGAAGGAAGGCCTGGACAAGCGCAAGACCGCCCCTTCACTCGATGCCAGTGCTGCCAAGACTAGCGAGGCCAAAAAGCGAGGCGACGAGGAGTTGTTCTGGAAGATGCTGCGACAGTCGGACCGGATGAGCGTCCGCCAATTTCTGCTTTCGTAAGGATGACATCGATGATTCCAGCGCCAGTAACCAAGCTGACATTGAGTGCTGCCTTAGAAAAGAAAACCCGTCCCTGGTCACTCCTGAAATGCCCGAGGGAATCCCAGGGCCCGAATATAGCTATAACACTGTGCAATGGATGGAAACGGCAACCTAGTAAGTCGTGCATTCTGCGGGACGTGTGCGGCGGCTTACTATTCATCTTGCAGTGGAACTGGATGGTATGACCAATCCCTCACCGAAGCAGTCCTGGAGCACTTGGATTTCGAAACCAAGAAGCCTGAGAACGATCACTGGTGGTGCGTTGATGGCGGCGCGCAAAAGATCGCGGAGGCGATGCGCAAGAAGCTCAAGAACCCGGACTGCATCCAGTTCAACAGCCAAGTCGTTGCTATGGACGCCCACGCTGATGAGCACCGAAAAAAAGACGAGGAAATCACCCTCAAAATTCGTGATACCAAGGCGGATTCCAACAGCCACGGCGCAGAAAGGGACGAAAAATACTTTACCGTTTTCAACTCCACGACTCTCGGGTCAATGAGTCGCATGGACCTGTCGAAAGCCAGCCTGCTATGGGATACCAAGCAAGCCATCCGCTGTCTGGGCTACGGCGCGTCCTGCAAGGTGGGTATGAGATTCGAAAGGGCCTGGTGGCGAGAACATCCCTTTGGCATCACGCAAGGTGGCCTCGCGCGAACCGATCTATCGCTCCAGGTCTGCGTCTACCCATCTTACAACATCAACGACCCCATCGATGAGCCTGCCGTGCTTCTCGCGTCTTACACATGGGGTCAGGAGGCTCAGCGGATTGCGAGTCTGATATCGTCCAACACCCCCAGAGGAGAAGAAGAGCTCAAGAAGGTGCTCCTCCATGATCTGGCGATGCTGCATTCCAACGGGGAAAGTCCCTACGAAAAGACGCTCCCCCTCATCACCGGCCTCTACAGCACCCACCACGCGTATGATTGGTACCGGGACCCCCAAATGGCGGGCGCATTCGCGTACTTTGGGCCGTGCCAGTTCTGGGACCTCTACCCGGCCATCACGAAGCCCAACGCCTTCGGACAGCTGTACTTCGTGGGCGAGGCGGCCTCTGCGCACCATGCCTGGGTCGTCGGCGCCCTCGAGAGCGTCGTCCGCGCGGCCTGGAGCATGTTCAACCTGCTCCACCAGGGCAGCCTGAAAGATTCCCGGTTCGGCGAGAAAGGCTACGAGCCGTACCGCAAGGCGATGGAACTGTTGGAAGACGACCCCGAGGAGGGGGGGCTCCCGTTTTACCCGTTGCCTACAGAGCTGCCCTTGCGTCGCAAGGGCGAAAAGACCGACACCGCGAACTTGATAGACCACCCTGACTACAACAAAGGAAAGGAGACCCCGATGAAGTTCGGCGCTGCCCTGTGCATCCTCAGCGTCATCGAGTGTTTCATCGAGGAGTTCGATAGGATGGATGGGGGACAATCATTGATGCAATTTCTCAACTCAATGCACTGATTAAATAGGTACAAAAATACGCTTAGCTGTTTTGAGCAATCAAGTAGCAACTTTTGACTTGAGGCCGAATATGGAGGATGTGGTGGGAAGATCGATTGCTTCGCGGCCTGCTCGACTGACATTTACAATTCACTTCCGCCTATTAGCTGGACCGATCGTATACTTTCACCAAGTGTGTCATTAGACCTATAGGAACAACACCTGGAAAATTCTATTTATCTCAGCGTAATTGGTCATGATGCTAGTCTTGCCGAGTTTCATGCCGTTCATAGTGGTTCTTGGCTTCAGTTGGCTCGCACAAACCGGAACAAGCCATCAAACTACTCCGACATGTTGCGATGGACCAATTTACAGAGCCGCGACGAGCACCTCAGACTGGAGATGAGACGACCCCGAAAAGAGAACTAATCTCCATCGCATCTATCTTCAGACCCCGGAGAACCCTTTCGACCAGTCCAAGTCAAGTTTGACCTCTGTCGATGATTGGGAAGTATGTGCCTTCGTGTGGGTCGGAAACCGCTGGTTGGTGGAAGAAAGGGAGAAATTCCACGAAAACGCCGATTGACTCTGTAACGTAGTGGTACTTGATGGATGTATCAGACACTTGAGACAAGCAGTTCTAGAAAACGGGTCCAGAACTCTGTCAAGACTGTCACGCCAACAGCCTGAAACCTGACCGGCATCCCTCAACAGTGTCATGGTCTTGACTAGTGAGACACACTCCGAGCAGCGGCAAGCTTTTCTGAACATGAGCTTATACATGGCAACAGGGAACTTGGCTCATTCGGCCGACGAATCCACTTACGGAGGAAGAAGGGGTTGGTCTCGTTGTTCAAATCCGTCAGAGGAAGTTTGACGGGAAGCGTACGACGAGGCCGTCACGAGAGTCTACCTTCTTAATGCTTCTTCGCCGCTATGACGACGGCAACATATAATCAAACTATTTTGTTTCCCCTTGCATTTTCGCCAACAATACCGCCAAGGGCAGCCATCAACCACAAAGGTTTGAACCAGCTGGACCTGGACTGTTCGGGACCGGATGCAGTTCGGTGTATTGCAGTCGAAATTCGCTATCTTGTCTGGTCACAAAGTTGATGTTTTTCTGTCTCGATGAATAGTTCCATTTCATTTTGGTGTGTGGCGCGGTTCTTCTTCCATCATTGGTTTGTAGGTATACTAGTATCTTTTGTATTTCCATCACTTAAACCTGCAGAAACAAGACCCGTTCCTCTCCATAACTGACCTGGCTAACCAGCCCTTGCATGAGAAACAGGCGTAGCGGCCTTGGAATATGTGGTTTCGCAACCGAGTTTGTACAAAACCTGGGATGGTCAGCAATCGCTTGAAACTTCATCGATGTGCCAATCCTCATCGGGGTAAGCTCCGAATTCCACCCATATCAGTGTCAGACAGTGGCATCACAGCCATTGGCCAAGTTTCTAGGTCGATAGTACACTGCATCGAACCGAATGATATGGTGTTCTAGCGGAACTTCTGCGGACTTGACCGCGAATCAGGTCGTCGTATGGGCGTCGCATGGAACCGAGCTACTGAGATGACTGCAGAAAAGAATCCTTGTTGCGCCTGCGATACGACCATTCTTGTGCGACTTTCCTTTCGCGCCTTGGTGCGCGCTGGAACAATTCACCAAAGCCCTTAAGGAAGCTCTTAATGGTATAGAAGTCGCCACGCGCGTTGAAAGCCCTCAAAACATTCCTCTCATCAACCGCCAATATCATGGCGTTGTCAACAGGAGCTTCAGACCAAGGCGGCCACAAGGCGCAACTCAAGACAGATATACATGACCGAAGCGACCACGAAAAGTGTACGCAATCATATCCAGGATTCTCCTAGTTAAAGGAAAAGTAGAATCCCGTGCTGACCACCTCAAAACAGATGCCTCGACCGACATCACGACCGACGAGGATGCTGAGCTTAATCGCCTCGGTCTCGAATCACCGGCGAAGCGAGATATTGGACTGCTGGGGATCGTCGGTCTGGGATGGAACATCACCAACAGCTGGGCAGCGATAGCCGCGACGCTCGTCATATCCATCACTTCGGGCGGGCCGGTTACTTTGCTCTACGGCATCATACTCGTCTTTGTGCTTGGGGGTGCCTGTGCTCTGAGCATGGCCGAGATCGCGTCCGTTTACCCAACTGCTGGGGGCCAGTACCACTGGACCAGTATCTTGGCACCAAGACGTCTCAGCCGCGGTCTCGTAAGTGATATTTCAAAACCTTGTGGTGTTGTAGTTGGGCGAATGAAGACTCGATTTTGACGATGTCTCAGAGCTACTGCTGCGGTTCCATCAACTTTCTTGGCTGGATCGCGAACGGGGCCGGCTTCATTATTCAGATGCCCGTCATCATCCTCTCTCTTGCGGCCTATCTCGACCCGACATACATGCCCGAGACTTGGCACATTTTCCTGGTCTTCCAGGCCTTCAACGTTGCCTTTACGGCGTATAATATCTTCCTCATGAAACGGACCGCTTGGATCCACGATATCGGATGTAGGCTGTAGCAAACCCACAACTCGCGCGGCGCTGACCAGAGTTTTGCAGTCTTCCTGTCGCTCGCCGGCTTCTTCGTCATCACCGTCACGTGTCTGGCGCGCTCGAAGCACAAGCAGGACGATGCCTTCGTCTGGACCACCTTTGTCAACGAGAGCGGGTGGTCTTCGCGTGGGATTGTCTTTCTGACTGGGCTGCTCAACCCCAATTTCATCTACTCGGGTCTCGACGGTGCAATCCATCTCGCAGAAGAGTGCACGAACGCGTCCTCCGCGATACCAAGGGCCCTGATCTCAACAATCACCATTGGCTTTGTGTCGGCCTTTACCTTCAGCGTGGCCATGCTGTATAGCTTCGCTGAGCTGGAACCGGTGTTGTCATCACCGTAAGATGGTTTTCTCCTTTCGCGCTCACTTGCGTGGACACGTCGATACTATCTGCAAGAACTTTCAAACTTGTGCTCTGGGGGAGCCGTGCTAATTTCCCTTTCTTTGAAGACTTCCTATCCTTGAGATATGGTCTCAAGCAACCGGGTCAAGCACGGCAGCAACGGCCTTTGTCGTCATTCTATCTGTTTGCGGCTGCTTTGCATGCACCGGCGCCTTGCAGACAGCCAGCCGACTGACTTGGTCATTCGCTCGCGACGATGCCATCGTCTTCTCTTCTTTTCTGCGAAAAGTGCATCCGACTCTCGGGGTCCCCGTCAACGCGTTGGTCGTCAACTTCTTCCTCGTCTTCGCCCTCGGCTGCGTCTTCCTCGGATCGTCGACGGCTTTTAACGCCCTCGTTGCCACAGGCCTCATCCTCCAGCAGGTCAGCTTTGCGTTCCCTGCGGCATTGGCGCTCTACCATCGGTCCAAAGGACCGGCAGCGTTCGAGAAAGCGCTACCGCGGCGGAAATTCAGACTGCCGAGCGTCGTCGGGTTCTTTGCCAATTCTCTCACGATTGTTTTTGGTGTTTTGGCCCTGGTGTTTTATGTCTTCCCTGTCGTTATGCCAGTCTCTGCATCCAACATGAGTACGCATCCCACGCTTCCCTACACCGCCGAGGTTTTGGCTGACCCAGAAAAAGACTATGCAATTGTTGTGCTCGCTGTCATGGGAGTTTTCTCGGTTGGCAACTGGTTTGGATACGCAAACAAGAGGTACAAGGGGCCTCGGCTCGACTAGACACGAAACGAACCCATACACTCAAAGCCAATGCAAACAAACCGAAAGCCCCCAAACCTCCCACTTGAATCCTAATAAAGCCTCACGCCAGGTCAGGGTACCATGGCACGAGGATTCTCCACTCGAGATCGCTGGTGGCGGTAAGACTGCGTTTGTGCAGCCGAGTAAAAGGAGACACTGATGGCTGAAGTGCGCCCAAAGAAGCGGAAACAAGCCCAAAGGCTTCGTGAAGGGTTCTCTACTCGGCACCGCGGCAACAGATCCTATTATGGGTTAGTGTCGGACTCGAATGTCGGTTCTAAGCTCTGGGATGGGTATAGCAGAACATCGGGTGAACCAGCTCAAAACCACGGCTCAGAATATGCTTAGCGAGAAGCTGGGTCCTTACACGGCAGAGATTTGGGTGACACCGTGATATCAAGGGGGCAGGATGGCGACGGTTACGCAACGCAGATGCAGCATAAACTACCCCTCGGGACTGCCAAAGGCCGGAACCAAAGTGATTACGATATAGCAGCTGAAACGATATAACACAGTTGCCTTGCTGCCAAATTTCGTTTAACCGTAATTATTAGGTTAGTGAAATAAATTGAAAGGTGACGTTTGGCGTCTCATATATAGAAATCAACATGTCAAGGGCAGCTTACTGCTACGAAGGTCGTTGTCTGACGACGAATGCCAGTCGGTAAATAACCGCGCTGTTTGAAAGATGCCTAATTCATCTGATGGGATGGACGCCAACGCTCAGGAACCAAACATAGGACATGTATGGTATGTAGCCTGCGTGAGAACAGACATTAAGGTTACTCCTGTGAAATGCCCCGTTCTTCTTGAACCCGGAAGTTCTATTGGTAGGTAGACGGATACTTCAAGGGATCGTGTGTATTATAGCTTTCGCCTGGTTATATCCCACAGACCTTGTAATAACTGACCATCTTGAGTGTTTGATGCCAGGCTCCGCCTCGGCGTGTGGAGATGAATAATTGGCCAAATGCATTAAAATGACTCCTGAGTCTCTATTCCTTGGAGGCAAGAGCAATAATGGGTCACGAAAGCCAACAAGCTGAAACCGTAGACTTCTTATTCGGGCGCGGGGAGGCAGACCTGATGTTATCAAGAGTTTCGCCTGAACCATCTAGCCATCCCAATACCGTCAATCTTGATGGCGCTCACGTACGTCAAGACAAACCCCGAGTCGCAGAATAACCGTATGGGTTCTCGACATGACTCATCTCTCTGGGCCGACATCCGAGATGAGAGGCAGATCTTGCCACAAGGGAGAGAATGATGTGGACGACAGCCTACTAATACACTACAGGTTACATTCCACTCCGTTGAACGCATCCAGCGCTTGCTGTCTGTCAATGCTGCCGAGAGATAACACAAGGGTGGCCCTGACCACATGGTGATAGGGTCCGAAATCCCACCGGGCACTGGTGCGTCTGGAGTCTCTGATCGTCTGAAACAGTAGATCGTGAGGCAGGCATCAGCTGTAGATCCACTCCGAGTGCCGCGTGAGTCTGGTCAGAGTCATTCCCTCTGCGCGTTGATCGGGCCTCTGGGGCGATGGCTGTGAATCGCCCATTCACACCCAAAGATGGATTGCATCAGCGGGATAGATTAGACTTTGCGTTACACTGTGATGATACTGCGGGTGTCCTATCTCGCGCCTGGGGTCGCGTCTATCCTCCACGGCCTAACTTTCAAGCCGTCTATAGACGGTTGCGTCCTGATGGAGCACCGTAGTATGCCACAACAAACTTCAGCGCCCCGTGCTTTAGGCTCGCGGCTACGACGATAAACAATCAAGTGACATGGCTTGGAGTATGTACGTTCGCGTGCAACTATGAGCTGAGCTGCAGCGTGGAAGCTCTGTAACCCGAGGTTTTCATTACACACCAAAGACAATGTTCGGCGGCGCAAGTTGGCGAAACTGATGCCGGAGCTTTCCCCCCTCAGGCGCCGTTCCTAGAGGGGGATAACGAAATTCTTTTGAGGTACAGTTCGCCTGGCAAAGATGCACGTAATCGAAGAGTCCAAGACATAAGACATCTGCAGTGCGGATAAACCCCTGCGCTAAGCCCTGAAGAAATGAAAATCGACCCCTTACCCACCACGACCGAACGGGGCCTTGACAATCCGGAAGCTTTTCATTGGTCTCTTGTCCAGCTAAGCATTATGGCGCGTGGGGCGTTTACCAGCATGTCGGTTAGCTGAGCAATTTCTCCCCCCTTCTTCTTCCCCAACCCCAGACACACAAACACAAACCCCCCTTATCCCTGACGAAACTGGGCGCACCACAACCTGCGGCTGAATCTGTCTGATCATCGTGCTCTGCCGTTCTTTCACACCCTCGTTATATGCCTGGTCCGGTGGCCGCCCTGCCGAAAACCGCCCACCATTGGTCGCAACACAGCCGGGTGTGTCTGCTGATTCCGCGAGCTTTGCCGCGGTGGGTGAGGCCGGGCTAGGTATCCAGGACACATGGTACCCGGCTGGGTTCGAGTCAGTCCATACGTCGTCGTTCTCGCGAGCGGTTGATCCGGTCATGACATGGTGACCCGTTGTGGCAATACCTCAGCCCCGGGACATGCCAGACCACGCAGTCGGGTTCGCCAACTTCCTGGGCCTGGCAATATCCCCAGGCCGTTCTTACCGACTCACTTCGTCTCAAGTTGCCTTACACGCTTCAGCCCCCCCTGGCCGCTCACCTCTAGGGAGAGCGATTGGCCCAGACTCCTCGATTCGAATCGTAACTGACAGGTAGCGAACGCTGGCCGATCACCAGGCTTTTGCTCTGGACCGTCCGAACTCGAATGATGTGCCAGGGATTGCTCAGATCATGTTGACCGTTCGTTCTTTTTCCATATAAACCGGACTGGTCTCCCCGCCATCATCAGTTACTTCATTCTTGGTTATCGCTTCTCATCTTCACTCAACATTCTCTTCGTCCGTTTTCGTTCATTCTTTTTCTGCTTCCGAGTTCTGTGAACTCTTTCCATTCTTTGCATTACCTGCAATCGACCTTTGTAGAAACTTAGACTTTTCTAACTACTTTCCGCCGTTCTACATTTGCTTAATAGCAGACAGAAAAGTCAGACAAGATGAAGTACCAAGCTGTTGCTTTCGCCTCTTCGGCCCTCCTCGGCCTTGCGGTGGCCGGTCCCCAGCACCGCCAGCACGCCAAGCGCGAAGTTCCCCAGGAACACTCGCACGAGACCTTCCTGAAAATCACGACGGAGTTCCTGGCCAAGGATAACCCCAAGTCCATCGTCAACCCTGTTTTCGGCCTTCTCGGCGACACCGCAGCGGCGCAGGGCGCCGGCAAAGTCACCAACCTCGCCTGCCTGCAGCAGGAGACGGCCGACCAGGCCTTCACCAACGCCAAGGCGACCAAAGACATCCGCGGCATGTCCGGCGCCCTCGTCTACGCGACCCTCGAGCGCAACACCGCGGGCGTCGGCAAGGCCAGCGCGCCCTGTACCGACAAGGCCGTCAACCCCGAGATCGCGGCCGTGGTCAACAAGCACCAGGACCCGGCCTCTGACGGCGCAGCGGCCACGAACAAGGCCGTCACCCTCGAGTTGGCGAAGCAGCTGGCCTCGGTCGGGGGCGACCCCATGCTCGCCCTCCTGAGCGGCACCTTCGCTCCCGGCGACAAGGCCGACACGACCGGCGCGGGCAAATCCTGCGACGACAAGGCCGACCCGGTCGGCTGCATCTTCACCGGGAAGAAGCTCGTCCTCGACGCCACGCCCGATGAGATCACCGCGGCAGTCAAGGGCGTCACCCCGACCATCACCGGAGGCACGGGCGAGCTGAAGGCGGCCGACATCGCTGATGTGACCAGCTTCTCGGTTGCCGGCGGCGCCGCCGCTCCCCCATCCGGCACTGCCGGCAAGGACAACGCCCAGGGCAGCAAGAGCAAGGCCGTCGACAACGGTAGCAAGAGCAAGGCCGTTGACGACGGCAGCAAGACCAAGGACGCCGCTTGCAAGGCTGCTGACAACGGCGCGGTCAAGAACAAGGCCACCAACGGCACCGCCGATGCCACGGCCGACGGCACCAACGTCCAGACCTTCACCGGCTCCCTCGGCGGCGCCCCGCCCCCGGTCATCCAGAGCTCCGACAGCACCAACAAGCGCCCCTTCTCTGTTAAAGGCGATACCTTTGTCGGCAAGGGCGCCGCCCTCGGCCGCTCTTGTGACGTCCAGCACAACGCCTGCGCCACCGCCGCCAACAGCGGCAAGCTTGACGGCGGCGTCGCGGCTTGCGATGCCCAGAACGCCGAGTGCCGTGCCCAAGCCGGCTTGAACAAGCGCCAGGCCGGCAAGAACGTCCAGACCTTCACCGGCTCCCTCGGCGGCACCCCGCCCCCAGTCATCGAGAGCTCCGGCACGCGCCCCTTCTCCGTTAACGGCGATACCTTTGTCGGTAAGGGCGCCGCCCTCGGCCGCTCTTGTGATGTCCAGCACACCGCCTGCTCTCGTGCTGCTAACAGCGGCCAGCTTGCGGGCGGCGTCGCGGCGTGCGACGCCCAGAACATCAAGTGCCATGTCCAAGCCGGCCTGAAGAAGCGCCAGGCCGGCAACAACGTCCAGACATTCACCGGCTCCCTCGGCGGCGCCCCGCCCCCGGTCATCCAGAGCTCTGACAGCACCAACAAGCGCCCCTTCTCCGTTAAAGGCGACACCTTTGTCGGCAAGGGCGCTGCTCTGGGCCGCTCCTGTGACGTCCAGCACAACGCCTGCGCCACCGCCGCCAACAGCGGCAAGCTTGACGGCGGCGTCGCGGCTTGCGATGCCCAGAACGCCGAGTGCCGTGCCCAGGCCGGCTTGAACAAGCGCTTCTTCCGTCGCCAGGCCACCGACTTCGGCTCCTGCAGCGACCCCTCCGTCGAGTTCAAGAGCGGCCTCGCTGACCGCCAGGACGCCGCCTTCATCGCCACCAACCAGAAGGACTTCGCCCACGGCTCGGCGCAGAAGATCGGCATCATCGCCGGCTTCATCTGCCAGCGTCTCCAGGACAGCTGCAAGGCCCCCGCCGCCACCATCGACGCCTGCAAGCAGGCTCAGACGGCCGCGACGGCCGCCAAGCAAGACGAGACGGCCGCCACTGTGTTCAACAGCATGCTCATCGGCGGCGGTGGCAGCGGCGGCGGCAGCGGCAGCGGCAGCGGTTCAGCGGCTTCTGCGACGTGCACTTAAGGGGTGTAAGGTTGAACAGGAGTCATTTGGTTAGGATATGGGGGGGGGGGGTTTCTTGGGTCACATTACGGGTATACCGGTCCTGGTGGCATTGTTCTTTTTTAGCAGATACCTTATGTATGATTCGATACCATGATTGGTTTCAGGTGCTCTTCAGCTTTGTGTTTCTGAGATTTCGAATCCACATCAAAACTATGCCCATAGTCATCCCTATTCTCGTGAGCTCTTCCAACTGAAACTTGATAATGCGGTGTGGGATCGGTCTCGGTTTCGTCTAGGCTGTAGAAAAGAAGGTGCAGCAGTCATAGAGACTTTCAAGTTGCAGTGTAGTTGTGACAAGGGACTCTGTTTCAGGTTCCATCACGAGCCAGGCAGAATGTAGTACTTGGCTTGATCTAGACATCTCTATTAAGTAATGGTGAGAAACACAGATTATACCAAAAGGTCATCTATCAATCCCAGCCCGTCGACGCAACTCACAGAGGGCTGTATGTGAGGTACTCCCCGGTGGCCGTATCGTGGGTCAGGTTCGTCTGGACGACCTTGCCGTTCTTCAGGCTCCCGCTCTCGGCGACGCCCCCGGCGACGACGGAGCCGTCCCAGCGGTGCAGCCTGTTCTCGCCCGCCCGCACGGTGAAGTTGGCTAGGGAGATCTCGTGGCCCTGCCTGACGCGCGTGGTGGGGATGCCGAAGAAGGAGGCGTTGACGGCGTCGTAGTCGATGCTGAGCTCGTAGTAGCCGCGGTAGTACAGGTCCTGCCACTGCAGCTCGCGGTTCGCGGCCGTCAGCCAGGCCGAGGCGTCGGTCGCGTCGGCGAGCGAGGTGTTCTGGCCGACGGGGCAGGGCGAGCTGACGGCGGAGCCGGCGAACTCGACGCCGACGGAGCCGGCGCCGGTGGCCTGGTCGTAATCGTGCGCGCCGAGCCAGACGAGGTCCGAGACCCACGAGGCGTGCGAGTCGCCGGCGAGGAAGATGTTGTTGCCGACGCCGCCGTCGTACAGCACCTCGAAGGTGCGGTTGCGGTTCGCCTGGTACCCGTCCCAGGAGTCGTAGTTGAGCGGGTTCTCGTCGCCGAGGGCCGCGCTCTCGTTCATCCGGCTGAAGACGATCTGGTTGCCGACGACGCGCCACGCCGCGCCGCGGGCCGAGCTGGAGCGGAGCGTCTTGTAGAACCACGCCTCCTGGCGGGGGCCCATCAGCGAGCGGCTCGCGTCGTTGGAGATGGCGTGGATGTAGTCGGTGTTGGTGTAGACGTCCGTGATCTTTTGGGGGCATCTCTTCGTCAGGAACAGAGTTCCAAAGGAAAAGGGGTCAGGGAAGGCATGTTGGACTTACGGCGCGGTCGTACTGACGGGTGTCGAGCATGACCAGGTCAAACAGGTTGCCAAAGCTGAATTCTCTCCAGATCCGGAGGTTGTCGTCCATGTCGACCTGGCGGATGGGCACTTGAGACCGTCAGCGTCTGTGGTAACTCGAACCAAGAACCCCAACTCACTCCACTCGAAATAGGCACGCACGGCGTTCATCTTGCGCTGGTCGACCGAGACGCCCCCGTCGGCGATGAACGAGTCCTCGGTGTTGTTCAGCTCGGAAGCGCCGTCTCTCCACGTGTTGTCCGACACCTCTGTCCCGAATCAGCATTCATCCGAGCGGCCGGTCCCGATCACCAACACCTACCGTGGTCGTCCCAAACAGGGATCCAAGGAAAGTTCTGGTGGCTGGCAACCAGGTCCAGGTCGGTCCTGTACGTCGCTAAACGCTTGCGGTAGTCGTACAAGCTGCAGTTCGGTCAGAAACCATCATAGATCAGCTTGGGGTTAGGGTTAGGGTTAAGATTCAGACAGCACGTACGTATAAATCTGACGGTCAGGCAAAGGGATGCGCCCAAGAGAGTTACCCCATCCGTACTCGCCGTTGCCGTACTCGTATATATAGTCTCCAAGGTGAATCACGTAGTCAACGGAGTCCTTCCGTACGGGGTTTCCGTACGCGTTGAAGAACCCAAAGGCTTGTCAGAGGCAACGTCAGTTTCAGGCACCACCCGTGACGAACAGCGGGGAGCGACGTACGGTAGTTGCTGCAGGAGTACACGGCAAGCTTGACGGGCGTGTCGACCCTGGAGTCTTTGGCTGGGATCGTCTTGGTGCGGCCGACGGGAGACGTGTTGTTGGAGTTGCACACGCTGAACTGGTAATCTACGTCACGCGTCAGCGTCAGCGTCCCGCGCCCACGGGCGAGGGGGTAGGGTGAATCGGGGAACTCACAGTACACGGTGAAGGGCGCGAGCTTCCTGGCCTCGACCTTGACCGTGTAGTCGACGTCGGAGCTCGTGTAGACGGTGCCGGCGTCCACGGCGGGGTCGAGCGTCTTGCTCGTGCTGATGCGCCAGTCGACGCAGACGGGCGAGTCGCTCTTCTCGACGTAGGCCTTGTTGTCATGGTCGTACAGGGGCACGGCGCCGGTGACGGTCACGTTGCTCGCGTCGTTGTCGGCCGTCGACGGAGCTACGCGGGTCCAGAGAATGACACTGTCCTCGAACGGGTCGCCCGAGGCCACGCCGTGGGTGAAGTTGAGCTTGGCCGGGTCCCAGTGCGAGTTGGCGTGCGTGCGCCTGGCTACCTTGTTGATGGACACGCCGAGCGACGCGTGGTGCTTGGACGGCGGGAAGTAGTTGAGGTTGCCGGTGAAGGCCCCCGACGCGGCGGCGGTGGCCAGGGCCACGACGGCGAAGAGTGGCTGAACCATGGTCGAGATTGGGGCTCGTCTCTTGCTCTTACGGTATCCAGGATACGAGCGGACTGCGACTGAAGTTATCGAGAAACTTGGCGAAGGAGCGGGCTACATATTTTCATCGCCGGCGGGCGGGATCAATCTGCTTTATGAGTCCTCATTCACACGGAATGCTGCGTCGCGTAAGAGCTTCGGGGCAGCCTCCGGAGCTTCCACCGCTACTCATTTCTTTTCTCTCTCTATCGCTCTCTCAGAATTCCAAGCCCGTGGGTAGTTGTCAGCGCCGTGATTGGCCGTCGAGGGAACTGCAAAAGACATCATAACCTTAAATTTCCTCTGATGACGGAATGCCCTGCGGACGCGGCAGAGGGCATCGGCGCGGAACCCCTCTTTTAACACTTGCCAGCTTCCGAATGGGGCACTGGTGCTGCAGGAGCGCGTCAATAGATTGATAGTCTCAACGGATAAGTCAAAGCACCCACTTTTCGGTCACCCCTGCATTTCGGTCACCCCAAAAATGATACTATCACAACCACCACTACCACTTTATTCACTTT
>JASUDE010000757.1:4332-16649 GCA_034509685.1 Colletotrichum cereale | reverse complement strand
GGGCCCCCCCCCCCCCCCCCCGCTCCGGATGACTGGCCAATGGCGGAAGCCCGGGGGTTCCGGCCAGCTTGGTACTGTGTGCCTACTCCCCCTTGCACCAGCCCCCCCGGATTGGCCAATGACGTACAGGTGATGGCCCGCAAACCCTTGGTCTTCCATACTACTACGGAGTACGGAGTACGGAGTACTACTGCGTCTTGATTTCACCACGTCGCAATTCCACCTATTTCTTTCCCTCGGTACCCAGCCTCACTAACTTTTTTTCCTGTTTTCTTGTTTCTTGTTTTTTCGTTGTTATTTTTTTTTTTTTTTGCTTGCGCAGCCTGCTCCAAAATCTGGGAGGAGCATCTTCTAGTGGACGGACGCCCGCCTCTCTCCCGAAACATTCTCAACGTCCCCCTTGGTGGGGCAACTCGACCCTGGGATGGGCCCAGTTGAGTAGGGTCGAATGACTTCCCTGCTTGGAAAATAGACTTGTATAGATTGGTATCGATAAAAGACAATAAACAGGGTATCAAGGTAGAGAGAGAGTATCGATAGTGCCGGGGCAGAGTGGACCCGAAAAGAAACCCCCCCAGCACTGTCAACTCGAGTTCTTGTTGCTGGAATAAAGCTTTAATTCCCCAAAACCGCATCTGAGTGGTTCGGAGTCCTCCGGTCTATACCAGTAACAAGACGCCATACTTGCTACCTGTACATTGTACACGCACAGTCGAATCCCAACATCTAATCTACCTTGCAATGAGGGGGATCTGTCCGACTATCTCTCTATCCAAGCCCACTCACACCCTTTCACAAATTCCACTCGGCTACTCAACTCTCTCGTGGTAGGCGCGGATCACTTGTTCTTCACGGCATCCCTGCCCTTGCTCGTCACATCCATACTACCGCGTAGCCATGGCTTGCTCGCAAGCCCCTCCCAGCCCCATCAATATAGTACTTGCAGAGAGGGGGGGGGGGGGGGGGGTTCTCGTGGATGACTCTTGGCAGCTGGATTGATGAAAAACACGGTAGTTCCTCTTGTGCCTTGTGCGCTCTAGATTTGGATTGTCGTCATCTGACTGTCATTATAGCTGATACTATATAGCATTCATATCCCCTCCCCATCCCCGTTCCGAGGAGGCGTGTGAGCCGTCATCTGGTTTTCCACCTCCCCTCGGGTGCCAAACCTTCTGTGTAATCCACCGCCGGGCAAGCACTTACACGCACACACACATACCCACCCAAACACACACACACACACACACACACACACACACACACATACTCACAAACCGAAACAAAACATATCTGTACATACGACCACGACAATGGCGCCGGTATCACCAGTCTCCGACGCCCTCGCCGGCGCCGCCGCGGCCCTACACCCCACGCGGACCCTCGCCCAGCCCCTCCGGAACCTCCTTGCCCGCCAGGTCGTCGCGACCGTCACCACGACCCCCGAGACGACGGACGATACCGCGTCCGGGAACGACCTCAGCGGCGGCGCCATCGCCGGCATCGTCATCGGCTCCATCGCCGGCTTCTTCCTACTACTATGGATCGTCAGGTCCTGCGGCATGTGGAGCCGCCCCAACGACTGGGCCGAGAAGGACAACCGCCGGCACCGCGGCCGCTCCCCCGGCGCCCGCCACCAGAGGCGCTCGCACCACCGATACCACCACGAGACGTCTCGCTCACACCACCGCCACCCCTCGTACGAGATCAACGAGATCCGCTACTCCCAGCCCGCCGTCTACGACAAGCGGAGGATGAGCTCCTCTCCCGTGCCGCCGGCCAACGTCTACCGGAGCAGCCGGAGCAGGACGAGGTAATAGTCGGTCGCGAAGCGTACACTGTACCAGAGCAGGTCTCTCCTAGCAAACGTGATTGGGTCAACCAGGCGCATGGTGTTACTTGAGCGATATTTTGGGGATTTCCAACACGGACATGTCCCACGTTTATCTTACGATTATGAAGTTATGAAGTCAATAAACTATCCAAAAGACATATTCATGTAATTGAACAAGCACAGTCTCGCAAACCGGCTTAGGCCAAAAGCCGGGTCTCCGTTGGCCAATGGCTTCCTCTTGATAAGTGTCCTGAACAGTAACGCACATTGCGTGTTGGCCCCAAATATAATATGACTTGCAAGGCGGGCAGGCTACAGGGCGAGTTCCAACAGAGTCTGGATATCAGACTCACACAATGCATACATGCAGCTTGGGGACCCACGGCAAAAAGATGCCAGCTTGCTCAGAGGGCCTCAGAACCTCGGTGGTGTTACTAGATCCTGTGTCCCTATGCGGGTATCTTGAGGCTCCATGTGAGCACAACGACCAGGGAAGCAGCTACAACCGCGAAGGAGATGGACCTGCGTCACTTGTTTGGCCTCTCCGAACTTGAATCGCAACTGGTGGTAGTACAACAGAGAGGTCACACCTGTCGGAGCAGTCCATTGGCACATGGACCCGTCTGGGGAAGTCGTACATTTCTGGGTACCGCCAACTGCCGAACACGTAAGAACGTGTGCGTGAACGCCTTACCGACTGATGTCCACTCTTTCCTCCCGCTCCGGCCGGGTGATGGACATCGCTAGCCAATCCAGTCTCCAAGACTGACCATCCAGCTCGAGCGAACTCTGTCGAGGCGGCACTCTTCAAGCATTCTCCATTTGCGCCTTTCTGTCATTTGCTTCCGTTGGGACGTAAACATCTCCGCAGTTGTCATGTGTTGCCCTCGCCTAAAGACGGCAAGTGAGGGTGTATCTGGATAAACGTTGGCCTTGTTGTAACTCAATGTGCATACGCAAGTGGTGCCGGAAACGGGACGAGGGAATCGTTGGTTGTAGCAGCCGCTGGTCCTCTGGTGATAGACTCGATGCGCTCCCGCATCGTATACCGACTTCCGCCACCAAGTGTCCTCCTGCCAAGGTGTCCCACCTAGAGGGCTATCCCAGAAGATGGTGAGCTGATGGCCTAGCTGTTCGTGCATCATTCAATGCCTGGTTCGAGCAGCGACGATGGCTGGTGTTATTTGCCAGGTTGCTTTGATTCGCCGGGTTGAGTAAGTATTCGTTTGGTGATCGATATGCTCATGAGCTGGAATGCTTGCGCAATGGCGGGCACCAGCACGCCGAGGAATCTTCCACACATGGAAAATCCTGCCGTGATTCGAGTTCCATGTCGACCGACTCGAAGGCTCTGTGATGGATCAAGCAGCAAGCCCCCCTCCCCTCCCATCGTCTGGTCTGAATTGGCCGATGCCTGGCAAGTTCGAAGACTGGGATACCGCCATCGCGGCACCTTTGGCCGCAGGCAATATAGAAGAGTCCGTCCGCACGTTCACATTGTCCGAAACATTGTTTCCGAGGCAAGGCATTCCCGACTCACCGACGACGGAGCTGTGATTGAATCTGTATTAACACAAAGGCTTTCTTCTGTCTATTCCAAGATCAGAGCCTTCCATCACCGTGTAACCTGTCGCCTCGTCCAACGACTCCCTAAAAGGAAGAAAAGAAGAAAAAGAAAAGAAAAACCCCATCAACCCCCAAAAAAGTGGTTGCAAATCTAACGCCAATATTCATCCTTCGTAAGGGGCTTCATATGAAGCCTGGACTGGCACTCAGCCAGACTTGGCCTTGTTCTTCTTAACCCAGTCGGCCCACTTCTTGTACTCGCCATACTCCAACGACTCCTTCTTGCCCTGGTACCGCACGACCTTGAGCTCGACGTCGCGCCACTTGCTCTTGCTGCCCATCCACCCGGCCTTGCGCATCAGGCTCACGAGCGTCTCCTCCTTGGTCCACTCCTGCTCGACGGCGACGTCGGGGAGGTACGTCGCGCCGTACCGCTTGCCGTGGTATATGAAGCTGATGCGCAGGCCGTGCACACCAAGGGTCCAGTCCATGGCGTCGTCGGCGTCCTCGAAGTCAGTGAGCAGAGTCACGGCCACCTCGAGCGAGGGCAGCTCCGACGCCTCGACGGGCGGGAAGCGCGTGTCGTGCAGCGCCGACGTGAGTGCGTAGCTCGACAGGCCGTCCTCGAGGTCCTGCGCCTCAAAGGTGCCGATGCAGCCCCGCAGCGAGCGGTGGCCCGAGCGTGGGGAGACGGTGTTCCAGGTAACGAAGAGCGGGGACTCGGTGATGGTAGCGTTGCCGTCATCGTCGCCGTTGGTGAGGGAGTCGGTCGACGTCGCGGGAGTCTCGGCCGCTAGCGAAACGGTGGAGCTGGAAGAGGCCGAGGCCGAGTCGCTCGCGGGTTCGGCGAGGCGTTGCATGGCGGGGAGAAGCTTTTTGCTGCCGTCCTTGTCGTCACCAAGGGTCTTTACGTACTCGGGCCATGACCGCTGGATCTCCTTGAGGGAGAGGCCGGGCCGCTTCTCGAGGTGCGAAGCGAGAGCCTCGAAGCAGTAGAGGCAATGTTCCACGGAAGCCATGAGCTCGTTTCGAGTGAGGCACAAGCGAAGGGCGGCAGGTGGCGGGCGAGGTGGCGTGACTGCAATGAGCGAACGGGCAGAGCTTCAGAGCGTTCCGTGGAGTCGATCGGGAGCTGACAACGCAGACGGACGATGCGGAGGCGGACGGAAATGTTGGGAGGTTGGAGTAAGAGAGAGAAAGAGGTTAACAGGCGGTAGAGGTCTCTCAAGGTGAGGTGATGTGAGGTAGGTAGCCAGGTCTCTACCTAAGGTACCTACATAGGTTAGGTAAGGTAGGTAGCTTGGGGAGGGGCTGACACCCAGAGACGGGGATCGGCAACCGAACCCCACTTTCAGATAACGGACCCCGCGATTCGGGCTCGTCGGGACGTACTTACCAGAGTGTGGAACCAGTATCCGTACAGATGCCAATGTCATTCTATGCCGTGGCTGAGGTGCATCAAGCCACCTGTGGCTGGTCCAATTTCCTTAGTCAGCCAAGCACAGAGGCTCCGTCTCCTCACGTGGACGGAAACGTGAGCGGGAAGGCTAAAAATAACGTGCGGTTCGCACAAACGATTTTCCTGTGGAGTTCCTACCGTCTGTCTCTGCTGCAAGGGTGAGCAGTTTCGAAACACCTCCTGAACGACAGTGACACTGGCCCGAACACCTCTCATCCCATCTACCGGCACTGGAGGGAGAACTGAGAGGGAGAACCGGCCAGAACCAATATCCCCCCCCCCCCCCCCCCCCCCCTGAGAACTCCGGGCTTTTACAGCCCACGCAGTCCCCAGGCCCCAGGCCCCAGGCCCAAGGCCCAAGGCCCAAGGTCCCCTGGCACCCTCTAAGCTGAAGCTTCACAATAAGGTATGCCGGGGTGAAAACTTGGCATTGAAGCCAAACAGGGTCTGGGGTCCAGACGCCGTGTTCGAGCTCCATCCTCCCCTGCTGATTTTGCTACCGGAACTTGCTGGAAGCGAACGTTCGCCTGTGTGATCTTCGGCCGTACCTAGCCTTAGCAGCAGGGGTCGGGCGAGTTAGGGTGGCTGAGGATGAGCTTCTCCTGCGACGCGGTACTCGCCTTTGGGCTAGCAAGCCACTGCCTCAGAGTGCTACGCGGCTTCTGCGTCACAGCCTAGTTTCAGACGCCCACATCGCCCTCTGGAACCCTTTTCAGCTCCTACGATCAACCTCCCTCCGACGCCGATCTCCAGTCCACTTCCCTGGCGTGGGCTTAAGAAAAGGCCGGTGCCCAGACGGGACGAGCTGGACCTGGGGTGTTGGGGAAAGGTCCAGAAGATGAGAACGGGGGAGGGGGCCAGCCCTGGGTCCATGGATTTCTCATCTCTACCACGTACCGTCGAATGTCCTGGTGTGGTTCCTGCCATTGTAGATGACACGCCGGGAGGTACCTTGTTTTTTCCTCTGCTGACTCGTTGTGTATCCTGCCTGTCTACGTAGTAGGCAAATCACGGCTGCTTCTCTGCCTGTTAACCTCTCTGCGTCTCCCAAACTGGCCAGGGCATCGAGGCCGCGGCCACCCCATTGGCCAGGGATGGAACCGGGCATGAGGACGTCCGAGCCGCTGATCCCAAATGCTGTCACGGAAAGGACGGCTTGGTAGTTGGCTCCCGGTCAGATATTTGGATGGCAGCCCTGTGAGTGGCTAGGGTATGCCGTCTGTTGCAACGTCGACGCTGCGTCTGTCTCCTACAGCGTGTCTCTATGATGTATGGTATCGATGGTGATACTCGGCACAGAGACCCGGCCGACATCCACCCGGCCCCCCCCTGAGGTGTCTTCGCGGGCTTATAGATGACATACAAATAGCTGCATCACCTTCCTCTTGTTCCGTTTCCCTCTCACCCTCGCTCTTCAAACCAACATTCACTGAACGAACCTTCAATCTTTCACCACCAACCTTCTCTTCTTGTACAATTCATCTGCTCGTCGCCGGCCGACCACTCGTTCGATTCCCAAAGCCAAACTCTTCTTTTCCACCAACGCCAAAATGCAGTACTCCATCTTCACCCTGCTTGCCGTCGCTGCGGCCTTCGTTGCCGCCGCTCCCACCGAAAGTATGTTGCCATCCAGGAGGCGAGAGAGAGTATAGATGAGAGAGAGTATGTTCTAATGTATTGCAATTAGTTGTCGCGCGCCAGAATGCCGACTCCGTCCCGGTCGATGAGGTGTCCATGACCAACGCCGCGGGCGAGATCATTCCCTTCAACACTGCCGGTGTCTACCAGGCCGCCAAGAACAACGGTCTCTAAACGACAAACACAGCGACAAGCTCTTTCGACGTGAAGAGAGAGGGAGACCGTCAGCAAATGCTTGGATGGAGGACTCGGCGGGCAGATTCAAGACCGTCAAACACATTACGCAACACCATGGACCACGCCCATAAACTCATAATCTGGCGGCAGTAGCGTGGATTGGGTTTACTACAGGGCAACTCTAGTCACCATGGCAAATCAATCAAACCGATTTGGCTATTTCTTCTATTTTTTCTTTTTCTGGGGCTGGAATCAGTGGATTTGGGTGACAGCATCTCCCCTCGCCCAGTGTGGTAGATAATAACGAATATACCTTGGCAGGCAGCCGGCAAGCATACAGTTGCTTGATAGCCAGCCTTTCTTTTTTTTCCATCTCACGAAAGTCGTTTGCAATTCCGTTACTTATCACGGGATCTAATGAGAAACGCATTGGTCATCATGCCAATCATTCGATGCGTCCTTACCAAGCTGTCAGTCACACATCCAATACGTCAAAACCGACTCGGTGATGCAAAGTGGCAGACGACCTTCGAACCCTTCCCGAAAAGGAGGGGGATCGGTTGGTCGCTGTTTTCCAACGGGTTGGAAGAGACTTACAGCAAGAAAGAAAGTGCTTGTAAGCTTAAAGGTGCCAAGTCTACCCCATTGTGGGTGGGCGAGCGGTGGGGGATGCCTGGAACGAAGTAAGCACAGCTCGCCTCATACGGCTGGGGCACCAAGACGGGTCTCCGTAGGTGACGGCCGACTTTTGGTTGCGTCTTCGTCTGTTCGCTCAGCCACGCTTCAAATTCCGAAGCGAGCCCCAAACACCTTTGTTGTGCAGCGGCTCCGCTTGGCAACCCGGTAGCCATGGGTGTTACGTGGGAGACTGGGCCCCTAAGGCCCCCGGTTATGCAGCAGCTGGCCTGTGGTCGGGGTCTGGGTCCTCGGTGGGATTTTCAATCTTTCCAGCGTCTACGGATGCTCCGTAGACCATACGGGGTTGACACGCTGTCCATGTTGAAACCCACATATAGCCAGGGCGGTCGCTGAAGTGTGGTCTTGTCTGCTAGCCGAGCCATACATCTTGACCTTGTTTTTTCTGCAACAAACACCTTTCCGTTTGAAGCGCTCCACCCCGAGAATTTGGAAACCGCCCAGAGGTGTCAATCGGACGTGGTTCAATAGAGTTTGGGCTGATGTTTCGTTGATGTTGGGGCGTAACTCGGACAGCCATTGGATGATACACAATCCGATCGATCGCCTGGGTCAATGGTGAAATTCGAAGCTGTCGGCTGATCAAGCTCGTTCTGACGGAAGCCAAGTAACGATGACACTGATGTTGGCGAGCCATGCCGCGTTCGCCATCAACGGGTGATGAGTGTGTGGCAGCATAATCGATTTTCATTGCGCAGAGAGTCGGTCCAGGGATGGCGAATGTTGAAATAACGTTTAGATGACAGTCCGAATCCGTCACCAGAGCGAGATCGAAATGTAAATCCAAAAAGTCTAAACGACGTCATGGAAAGGCACAGACGAAGCCAGGAGAAGCCGCTCCCGCTTTGCACCGTGCATCGTCAAGCGTTTTCCCATTATTCCATACCGTGTGTTTGGTGTCTGAGACTGCGACCACCGTCGGTCCGTGAAGTTCCGTCTCTGTGTGTCTAGATGCCTATCTGTATATGTACATATGCAGTATTTAGCCAAGTATGTAGTCACATAGCAGGGTCACTCGCCATGCACTTTCCTTGTGCACACCAGCTGGCAGGCAGCCGACAGTAGAACAGTGGTCTCTGTAATACTGACTGCAGGCTGCTCTAATGAATGGGTAATCGTTCCGTGCTGTTGGTGTTGGGTCACACTACTGCGGTCGCTTCCAATGCAACCGACCCAGGCCAAGGGGCAACCTCAATTAAGCTCGTCGTACTTTGTTGGTCTCTCTACGGTGTAACAGTCTGATCTCACGACGACATCTTATCTTTCCCACCACCACCTACCCAGCAGCAAACTGTCGATATGAGTAGCCGCGCAAACTCCCCTCCATCCAGCTGCAGCGAGCGAGCGCCGCCTGTAGTCTTGATCGGCCATAGCCACGATGCTGCATGCACGACCGTCTAGACCACAGGGCAAGCAGGGCAAGCAGGGCAAGCAGGGCAAGCAGGGACCAGACGGCCGTCTCTCGTCCCTGGCTTCAGCGGTGAGATGCTCAAATTAGCCTCCGACTAGGCCGGGCTTGACGTCCTCCTCCACCCTGTCAGCCCTGCTGAGAATGCCGTTTTGTTCCTGGAGAAAGCTGGGAACCAAAGAAACCACACCACATCATCATCAAACGGACCAACAAAACCTGCCCGGCCGCCCACGCCAAGGCGTCTGCCACTCACCGCGGCGCCCGCTCCCCCTCACAAACGTCAGGCTAACCAATGCCCACAGAGACAGAGATAATTTAGCTGCCTGTGCCGCAAAATGGCTCAATTTCGAAATGACTTTCGGGGCAGTGGACATTCACGAGTGGGCCGCCTTTTGATTTGTTCTGCTTTGCGCAGCCACCACAAGCGCGTCTCAACTCCTCCAACGATCGATCCTGAAGGAAGAGGACACGCGCCTAGCGAGATGACCAGGCTTGCCAGAGTCAATCCCCGATCTGCTCGACCCACCCTGCCAGAGAGAGCCGCAGGTCAGGCTGCCTATGAGGTTTGCGCAGATGTTTGGCTGACAGCTGCGGATCGCCTGTCACCATGGTCTCTTTGCAGCCAGCGCTGCGAAGGTCCGCGCTTATTGACCATTCTGGACGTGTCTCGATGTTGTCAGCTTGCTTGTTTGGGTTGTTTCTATCAACGCGTGGCTAGCCCCCCGCCTCTTGTGAGGAAGAAGACCGGTTGAACTGATGACCGCAGCCGCTTGGCTGGTCGAGCGGGTGCTGCACGCCCAGGTCTCAGCCGCAAACGCCATCCGACTCATGACAGTAGTCCGGACAGCATTCCGTTGTTGGACGAAAGTGCACGCCCTTCCGTGAAAGGTAACTGAAGGGAGCCGCGCTGGCGCTGGCGGGATAGCTGGCAAGGAATGTTAATTTCCCCCATTATCCGAGACCCCGACATACCCCTAGCTTTGCCGGCTAGGCTCCCATTATCGGTCGTTGGCCAGCAAAAGCATTTCGTTGTTCCCGCCATTTCTTGAGCCTGCCCCCCCCTCCCCCCCTCCCAGGCCCCGTCACGTCCTCCATGTGGGCTTGGCTGGTCTGGGCTGACAGGGGCGGTTCGCTGCGAGAACCTGGAGAGGTGCCTGCCCAATGACACTATTGTGGCTGCCCGTTTGATTCACCGCTTTTGAACAATAGACAGAGCGGCTCTCGAGGACCCCAGCCCGCCCGTCCGGTTGCAAGACTGAGCGGCGTTTCCTTCACGGGGGGGGCTTAGTGCCCATCGATATGCTGCAGCCTAGCCGGGAGGCGGTTTCTCTAACAGACGACTCATTTCAGTCCCGGCTCCCTGGGTACATGTCATGGTTTTATATATAGCAATTGCAGACACTTTCGCCCAATACAGTTCTGACAGCCCAGGGTTGCGTCGTCACAGCCTCACTCCCCGCGCTTGTTGAGCCCGGCTGCGACTAAACGCCCCCTGCCGTCAATGTTTTGTTTGTTTGTCTTAGACTCATTCTGCTTATAACTTCCGAGGGCCGCCTTGTGTCCAGAACTCTTTATCCCTCGTAGCCTCAAACAACATCAACGGTTGCCATCGCCGACCCTTCTCCCTAAGGAAAACCCATCCTTCCACCAACAATCCCGAACATGGTTCTGCATCGCCAACAAGCCCAGTTCGACAGGGCCAGATGGCGCATGGCCCTGCTCGTGCCCCTTTGGATCCTACAGCTGCTCGTCCTCCTCGTCACCATCGGCCTGTTTTCGTGGCGCCTGTCCGACACGCTGAAGAACTGGGAGACGGAAGAGCAAACAAAGGGCATGTTCCCCTTTGTCGAGGTCGTGTAAGTAACGGTGTGCGTTTGGCTTTTGATAAAGGACCGAGTAACTGATCCGAGTGCGTAGGTGGGAATCCATCAACATCGGCTTCTCCCTCATCTGCTTCGTCTCCACCGCGTATGAAGTATCCAAGCTCGCCTCCGAGACCTTGACGCCGTGGACCATGCTTTTCACCCACGTCCTGAAGATCGTCTGCTCCCTGGCGACACTGGCCTTGGACATTGTTGTATCTCTGCAAAGGAAAGACAGCCACTACTCGGTGGTTGGGCTCGGCTTGGACTGCTTCCTCCTGTAAGTCATCAGGGCCTCCCGTGCCTCTTTTCTCTTGTGGTGAAGACTATTACTAACACTCTACAGCGTTCTCATCGCCATCCCCGGTATTTACTCCATCCAGACCTACCGCCGGCTCACCAAGTTCGACGACTACCACTACCCCATCAACCACAAGCCCTACGGCTTCAACGACCTCGAAGGCGAGACATCATACAACGGCCGCCTCTCCATCGGCGGCCTCAGCCTCGGCGACCGCTCTCTCCGCCGCATCTCCACGTCGTCCGTCAAGAGCATGGCCGGTCTCCAGACCCAAGGACAAGTGCAGCAAACGGCACTGCAAGAACGACCCGACCCGAGCCCCATCCAACGCACATCGTCGCAGTACAACAACGAGCGCGACACACAGTTCGACAGGTACCTGGTCGAGCGCGCCATGACCAGAGAGTTTGGATGGGTCGCCAGCCCCGGCAGCGACAACCTCGGCCGTAGCGACAGCTACGTCGGCAGCGGATCGATACCGAAAGGCAAGGTCGTCACGCGGGAGAGCGTCGACCGCGCGACGAGCTGGTGCAGTTCGCACGTACTGGTCGCGGTGCCGGAGATGGACGAGGACGACGTGCATGGCCGCGGCGACAGGGAGGCGCTGCTTGGACACGAGAGACGAGGGAGCCAGGAGACTGTCGGGCGGAGCAGTCCGCCCCTGGCCTCGTCGTCGAGAATGACGCCACCACGGATCGAGATCGAGGAGTCGGACATTGTTGGAGAGGTAGACAGCACGTGGGAGCGGAAGCGCAAGAGGAGTCAGTCATGAACGAAAGCGTCCCGCCGCCGACGATGACGACGGAAGGGAACAGGAGGACGACGACGAAAAGGGGGGGGGGGGGGGGGGCCGGGTATATCCTTTTGATTTCGATTTGCGAACTTTGCCTTTGAGCCTTACAGCCACAGCGCTGTATCTTCTTCTTCTATTATTCCTTCTCACTATACCACCGGGGGCACGGCGTTCAGACAAGGATCGGGCGACACAAGAAAAAAAAGGGGCGGAGAAGATGGGGGGGACTGGAGAGGATATCTCCAAGATGTCCCGGATTACAACTTTGTTCATATCGCACTCTCGCTATTATTTCGAGAATGTTTATACAATGATATCACACACTGGCTCTGTATCGTACGCCAGTTATCAGGCGTAGTTCCGGTTCCAACGAGATTTATGCATGACTGACAATCTTCCCAACATGACGGGATGCGGTTGTACGCAACATTTCCACACAGCCGACTTTACCCGGGCAACGTTTCCGCCACAGAGCGAGATTCGCGATGAGGTCCCCTTCAGCGCCAGCTCCAGGAAACTCACTTCCTTTTCAGTCCAGGTCAACAGCTTGAGTCTCTCTCGGGCATCGGAAGAGGAACGCTTG
>JASUDE010000755.1:0-16261 GCA_034509685.1 Colletotrichum cereale | reverse complement strand
CCAGGAACTAGGAGCCCTCCCAGGACGACACAATCTCCGGGTCATACTGAACGAGCGCAAAGCAGCCGCCAAGGCAATCAGGTTCATAGAACAGACCGAGATCCTTGGGCAATATGGGATCGAGTCGCAACCCAGACAAAGCTGAACATTGGGGGGAGACTGTAGGTAAAGGGAACCATCGCAGGAGGAGCAAGACCTCGACAGAGCCTAGACATACGTGTACGTTAGTAGAAAACCGCGAACTACACTTGGTGGGGGCCAGGAGTAGATGAGGTTGGAGAGCAAAGTGGGAAATTTGGAAACAGCTGGTCAATGTTTTGCATTGGCGAAGTGGGGCGCAACGGATTAATACTTGGAGCGCGTCGGCTGTCGGCCAAACTATCCGGGCATAGCTGCTGACAAAGCGGCTGAAACCGAGTAGGATATAATCAATCAATCAATCATTTGGCCTTGAAGTTGGTTGGTTGAAGTGAAGCTATTCGTAAAGTTGACTGGTCGGTTGACTGGTTGGTTGATGGGGTTGGTCTGAATGAAGCGCTGGTCTATAGGACCTCTGGGTCCCTTGAGCGATACTTCACGGGTTTAACTACCGATCCTAAAGACTTTGAGGCCTTCCTTACGATACAGGTTTCTTCCAGAAGACCTGTCGATGTTATCAAGGACCAAATATCAGCCGGACCGTAGCCAAGTTACATTTCCCACTAACGGACTAGATACAACCAATGGAACTAGAGGAACCAGCTGGACGCAGGGGCAAATCGAACACATCGAAGCCATTAGGCTGGACTTGGGGGACGCTTGCAAGTACGGTATACTGTTTTCAAGACATTGAGTGTTGTGAGATACTGCCTGACATTTACAGTAATACCAGTCAATTGTTGTGTCAATGCTGGGTTGCGCTGCGGACACACACCAATGATATATACGTCAAACTCTCCTGTTCGCCTTGGGTATTGCCAGAATTCAACACTCAATGTACATTATTCAAAGCGGCAAGGAACATCCTGTTGTTGAGCTTGGCATTTCCATGGCTGCATCCAATGACTCGAGTGCCGAATGCTTCGACAACTGCATACGGAGATGATCAAGTTTCACCGTATGAGTGGCTTCTGTAATGGAGTCCAACCACAATGACGCTGTTGTGCGGTGAAGAAATACCATGCTCATCGCACCCGGGAATGAATCATTTACCCGCCTAGTTTACGATATTGTGTCTATTCATAGAGTTTATGTCGTTCTAAACATCGTCAAATCTGTTCAAGGCCTTCTTAGCCTCCGACGCCTGCCTCGGTCGCTTTCCTTTGTGTTCAAGGTCTACTTAGCTGCCCTCTTTCCTAGGAAAGCCTCAGTCAAAAGGGGACTTTGTATATCCGATCGGACTGGCGGCTCTGGTCGGCCAGTATCGTGTGCCGCTTTCTCATGTGGTGCTGTAAATGAGGCTTTCTACCCGAGAACAGAGCCGGAAGCATCGATTTCTTAGGTAGCGGAAACGCCGAAACAGATAAAATTGAGCTACGGTGTCAAAATATAATACTGTAGTAGCATCGCATGCACTTACTAAATTGTTACTGCTGGGAAGATCCTCGACCCTCCGCCTACGCTCAGCAGCGATCTCGTAGTTTTCCTCAAGTTTTGCCATTCGACGATTAGCAACTTCGTCTGGTTCATTTTCTCCAGCTTCATTCTTAAGAATGGAAATTTCTTCGTCTAGCGCGCTCCTAGCAGCTGATTCTTCCGCGATTGCATAATGACGAACGACTTGCAGACTTTGGCTAAGTCGTTGAACTGCGGCTTCGAATTCGGGAGGTAATGATGCAACTGCCATGTTGGATTGGCCTGGGTTACTAAAAACTTCCTAAATAAAATAGGGGTAAGATGTCGCAGCAGCCTGCGCAGTGAGTTTGACAAGATTTCAGGATTTGCTCCTGTTGAAATAGTGAAATCTTCTCAGGTAGAACTGACGGTTAGGTAAGGAGATTGTGATTATCGTTGTTGGCATGGTTGGTTTGTCCTTTCAAGTGAGGATGACCCGGTGTGATGGGGTGATGCTTGCAGATAATACGATGCAGACGGCAAGGGTCAGCCCCATAACCTCAATGGGGCTAACAAGACGGGGAAGATAACATTGTGGTCCGATTGGTTGGCGATAGAATGATGTTGGTGCCGGCGTAATTTGAGTCTCTAAAGTTGTCGACTTTTTACCAAGTTTCCCAGAAGCACCATGCAGGTAGGTACATTGCCCTGGGCCGCGTGTCCATCCCTGTCAAATCCAATCAAGAGATGGAGTCGCGGTAACGCTAGCTTTGCGCTCGTTACCAGACTGTCGGGGCTAGCCGCTTTTGCCGTGGTCAATCATCGGGGTCACCAAATTGCGATGTTCGAAATCTGGAACTTTTGTTCAGCAGCCACCGACATGCTGCGTGAGTCATGAACGCCTACATGTATTTGAACTTGGAAGGGATGTACATAGTATTCATCCTGTATCAGATGGTTGCGATATCGTCGCACTGTATCGAATTCAACTGGGAGTACCCTGTTCGAGGAAAGCTCATTTTATCCATCATTCAATCGATTAGCCCAGCTGAGAGCGAGTCATGAGTTGACTACAGCGTGGCGCGACACGACGCGGCCGACGGTGGGAACACGGTGAATGGAACCTGTGACAGTGGTCAGCGACGGTCCTCTGGATTACACCAACTCGACATGCCCATAAGCGTCGTACGTCGAGATCGCAAGAACGCCGCCAACAAGTCAGCCCAGCAATATACGAACACTCTCCGGTAACACGGTTCCATCAATCTTGACCGACATCCTTTCCCGACTCGCTTAATGTCACCTGTCATTTTGTGGCAGCGGCCCACATTCGCTATGCGGCGCAAGGAGATATTTTGAGCACTAGGCACAGTGATGGAACTACATAAGTACATAAAATAGCCTCATACAAATGAGGGGTCCTCTCTTTTGTATATATGGCTTAACGGTACATGTTCCAAGTTCTGACACACAGGTAAGGTTCGACGCTGGATACCAGACTGTCGGAACGAGCCGTCCATCAAGTAGGTATACTATGTACTCGCTATGTGCGGTGGCTGTGAGAAGAAACGGGCATGGGGCCGGTTGCGGTTCGCATTCTGATGGGAGGCCGAGAAATCAAAGATGCCATGGACCGCCATGGATGGAATAATGGTCGGTGACTCTAACTGGAATTTGATGAGCGAGCAAACAACTGCCGCGGGTGCTGCTCAAAATGACCATTGGAACACAGGTCGCGGGCAACCGGCTTTTACGACAAGATACTGAGGCAGTAGTTTCGGTCCGCGGAATACGGATACTCTGTGCAGTATTAGTGTGGACATATAAATGCTCTGCTGCCGCCAAGAGGACAAAACGTTCAGACGCGGTCGGCAATGCAGTTGGCCGTTGGTGCGTGTGTACACGGCCAACATCGTACGAGAGGCCAGGTCCACCAATCGAACGTCAATCGACGTCGATATCAGGGCTTGGGTACACAACTAAGAGGGCAAGCGCATGTCAGACGTAGCCTACGGGCTCCCACAGATTCCCGTCGGCGACTTCTCAAGAGCGATTCAGGTCATAGCATATGTCATGTCGGCTCTCTCCACCCTCGTGATTGCTCTTCGCGTTTACGTAAAGCTCAAGCTGTCGGAATCGAGAAAGGTGTGGGGCTGGGACGACACTTTCGCCGTCCTTGGGTGGGTATATTGCTATGTCTCTCGCTTCCTATGTATCCGTCTAACAAATCAGGTTTCTTTCTTGCCATCGGTCGCTTTTCTCATAATCGCGATGTATTGGGGGCTTGGGGCACACGATGCTCAATCCCCGAAGGATGGCTTATCTACTACCAAATCAAGGTCAAGAAAGACATGTTATGGTCCGAAGTCCAATACTTCGTCTCGACAGTCCTAGCCAAGCTTTCCATGACCATCATGGTTGTGCGCTTGAGCACCACCCGAATATATGCGTACATTATTTGGGGAAACATGATTGTACTAGGTATCAACATGACAGTCTGCATGGTTGTTTTGCTGGTGAGCTGTTACACTATACCAGCTTTATGGAATGAGAAACTGTACGTATATTCCTCCTATGTATACTGTCTAGCTAACAGTCCTGCAGTGGTTACTGCCGCATTCCTAACGAATGGATGCTCGTCAGTTACGCTGGCTCTGTCATCCTGGCCATGGTGGACTGGACATGCGCAATGACGCCATTATTCCTCATTCATGGCCTACAGATGCCAAAACATCGTAAGATTTCATTACAAGTCATCCTTAGTTTGGGCATCATCGGCAGCGCTGCCGGGCTGGTCCGCATGGGATACTACCATTCACACGACACCATAAAATATCCAAACGAGTCTCTTTGTAAGCAGTGTTCTCTACGCCAATCGTTATTACATGTTTGCAGATTGAATACTTATATCAATGATACAGATAATTGGGGACAGACCGTTCTCTGGTCCGTTCTCGAAGGCGGCTTAGGAATAATTACTTGCTCCTTGCCACCACTTCGGAAACTCGTGAGTACCTACTACTAAGGATCCTCCAACGGAAATAGTAGTGAATCGAGAGGGATTACTGCCGTAGTAAGTAGCTCAACATACGCAGCCTCTCTTCGGAATTCGACATTTTACTAACCAGATTGTTGCGTTTTCATAGGACGGCACGGACTCAGATCGCTTGAAACGAGTAAAGGAGATTTATCACAACGTATGTTGATAAGCCAAAAATGGGATCGACTGCCTGATGAGCAGTCGCTATTGAGTTGAAAGGGTCTTAGACAGAGGCAGATAGGCAGGGGTAATTCGTTCTCTTCAAGGTAGCAGGTCCAAGTAGTGTTTCCTTGTTGTTAAAGGTGTAATTGGTGTTTTGCCCGACACCTGGCCTTGATCAGGACAACGACAAGGCGCCATAGCTAGTTGCGAATACACCTGCTTCGGACCGGTACATGCAAATGGTAAAAGAAGGACTTTTCGTACAATATCAGCGTTTAAAAATGTACTCGATTCTTTGAATTATGTCAGGCATCCCTAAAAGGCAGCTCAGGGTAATGTTATTGATATTTGTAAACCTTAGCTGTCCATCGGCGGTTGGTAACATTGCCAGCGAAAGTCGTCCTAACGCAGGAGTTCCATCAAGGCTTGGTCTGAAATAATATCAGGCTTCTCAGGATCGTAAGGTGAGACTCCCTTGGCCCAATCGATATTTACAGCGCAATGTACTATGTTTGACCCGTTAAGAGCCGATACTGGAACCAGACAGACCCTAAGATGGTAAGCCAACGCAAAGTCGTCCACGATGTCGTCCACTTACGGCATCGGCATCAAGCTCGCCACACGACTGAAGGTACGTGAGAAGTCTAGGACCACTTGTTCTGACCAGCCAACTAAGTCCCTGCGTAACAAGGCCCCATTAGCGACCGAAACTGGGCTTCCACCTGAAGAGCAAATACATTTAATCTATGATATTCACAAGTAACTCTTGGGGGTAAAGAATTTGATTGGAGATCAGCGAAGTCAATTCGTCATGAGAGGCACTGCCTTTATCGGCATCCGTAGCCGCAACAACCCAGAAGGCTACGTGCGGGTTGGTGGTCACTATGATGTGGTCAGCCGCCAGCGAGGTCACCAATCCAGCCTGAGTGCATGCGCTCACATTCCACTTTGAAACGGTTTGATGGGCCATAAAACAACGGAGCAATTTGATTTGCCTCATAGAACGAGACAATGTCGCCATACGACTTGAAACCGTTTTCCTCGAATCGGGAGACCTGCATCAATTCGAGCCCGCACTGGGAAGATTAGCTGGGTGCTGGATGCACTTGTGAATGTGAATACTCGCGTACCATGTGAAGCAAACTGCCGATGATCGTCTTCTTATTACCAGCTTTACTCAAGCCCAACACTGTCAAATCTTTGGTATCCATAGCGCATGCGCATACCATATAATCCAATCAAGACAGTGATGAAAAAAAATTCGTTCGCATTTCGGATTTGTTAGTTGATCTCCTCTTCAAACTGTCAAATCCAAGGTGGATGCATCCTTTTGACGACAAGATTTGAATTGCTTGTCTCACGCAACAGATCACATGTAACCTACCCTCTTATGCGGCATACCGTTATCACCGCAGGCCTAGCGGCCCCACACCGCGATGGGTTTAGCAGTTTAATTTCTCCTGTGCAGCGAGATGCTAGGATTTGCTCGCTCGCGAATGAGTAGCCAACCAATTGAGGAGTAGTTTTAGTTTCACCTCCAGACTGGCACCACTCCACTTCATGATTCATGTTCTCTGGTATCCAACGTCCAACTGGATTGCATCAATGTCCCTTGCGGTCCCCACCATCTCATTAGCCAACACCATATTCACATGAACGATTCCGTAGGAGCAAGGGCATGTACTGCATCTTGGCGTGTTCGTCGCATCTAATGAGACGCTGGAGAACGGAAAGGTGATCAACGTGATCCCACGCGATCTGACGCGATCCAACGTGGGGAGGTACGATGTAGGTCAATAGGGCAACCCGAAACGAATACACCATATCATGAAGTGAAGTGCAGCGGAGTGGGAGTTTGAGACTACTTTCTAACTATCTGACTGTAAGCATCGTACGTATTGCAGGTTACAGCAGCAAACCTTCGGGACCAATTGGTCATGACGCGGTTCACCGGTCCAAGGAGCCGGTGTCATTGGCGCTAAGGAGCAGGGATTGGAATCGGGAACTTTTGTCCAACATAGCAACGAGATTGCACCCCCAACAGCTAGTGCCAAATTGCCGCATGGCTGGTTCACGTCCATCTCATGCAACCGGTTGGATCAATGTGCGCAGGGATAGTAACACTTCGCAACACTCCGGTGCTGGACAAAAATTAGTCATTGAATTCTGCAATCAGGTGGAGGTACAGGTTACAGGATTTACACCCTCGGTCTAGCGGTCTAGCCACTGTTCAGGACTCAACTAGGGTCATCTCCACTTTAACAATAGTTTGTACGGCATCTAAAGGCCGAAAAGATTGCCAAGAACGCCGTGAGCACGAGCCCTCATTAGTTACGTCTTTCAGAAGTCATCTTCCCATCGTTCTCTATCCTTTCCAGGCTTCACTGGTGCCATTCGTACTTTTGGTGCCAGCGGGACCCCATAAGTCTTTGCGCTCGGTGAAGAGGATGAATATGCGTAAGAACTGTTAAAACCGGGGTCGCGTTGGTGCTGTGACTAAGCTAACGGGCCGGGGTTAACTCACAGGGTCCATACGAGACACCAACAAGTAGTGTTTCTTGGAGCTGTTTGGCCAAGTCTTGCCGTCTCTTCCTATTGTGTGAGAAATGTTGCCACAATGTATTCAACCTAACGAACCAACTTCCAGAATTCTCTCAAAGGTATCGTGTACCTTGAGCTCAGACTAATGCGTCTTCAATTCCAAGAAGAGCTTTTTACAACCGGGTCACTATCTGATTTTCAAACTGATCCAGGAATCCGGGGACTTCTCGATCTGCCAAGAATCCGGAAAGTGGAAATATGTGATGTGGCTGGCATAGTTATTAAGCATGACCTGGTGATATGGTTGAAAACAAAGATTGAGATCTTGGAGGATACTGCATGCCATTAGCCCGTATGCCTGCTTCCTTGAATTTCCTGACCGATGGAGCAATGATCATGGAACTGCATATCGAGCCATCGCGAAATAAACTCCCGAATCAGAAGAGTCTACACAATTTCAGATTAACAAGTGACATGTCGGCTGAGTCCTCTACAGCAAAAATCTTCACCTCTTCCCTCCGGAGCTTCCTGAGATGGTCTCACGGCCTTCTGCGGGTATCGGACCGCTGCCAGCTTCAACGGCCGGTCCTGATCGGGGATTTGGACGCCCCTTAATCTTTATCAATTCTAACGCCCTTAATCTGTACCAAGGCACATCGGCACAACCCCCGGGATATTCTTGGCCGTTATATTAAGTATGCAGGCAGCTAATTGGAAAGTAGTCCCAGGAACCGCCCACTCCGCTCATAGCACTCCACTTCATGATATTACTGGCGTCCAACGTCACACCGTCAACCCAATCATGTCCTTTTCAAGCACCAGGTCACACAGCCCCAACCATGCCAGAGGAGATCTGTACTAGTCACTACTAGGGGAATAGCGTCCACTCGTGATGATTCTCGGATCACCTTCGCCCTCTCCTCGCATCTTCTTTGTCTCCTTCTTGGGCTGTCGCCCAAGACCGACTTGAGTTTTGGTATTTTTCCTTCAGGCGAGAAAGCTTCATGGTCAGGGCTTGCCGTGTCGAAGAACGTCAGGCGCCGAACCGCGCTTCGTAGTCCCTTTGGATCTCACCCCATTGGCGCCTTTTTGGACGGGAATTAACGATAAACTGATCTTCCTCGCAAATAATCGGGTAATCAGAGGTCGAGAGGTCAAGTACCGTCTCTTGGGCGTAGTCAGACTCTTCCTCAGCACAGCATGAGCTCGGGCTGTCCAGGGGCGGGAAACCTGTCGACTCAGAGATGACCGGGGGCGACTCGTAACGGTAGGCGGGGCCTCACTACTGAATATCACAGTAATCAAGCAAGGGGGGAAAGTGCGGAGGAGGCGGCGGAAAGCAGAAGAAATGCTGTGCGGCGTCAGTTGACCCAAATTGCCAGCTAAACGCCGGCATGTCATGGGTCCTTTGCGGTTCTGCTTGATGGGTCATCCTCGAGCCTTTGTTCATACGCCAGACGAGGTCTCCATCATTGTCGGCCGGGCTTGCATTTGGCGCCCTGTCCCGAGCAAGTTAAATGCGCAAGGCAGACACACGACAAGTTTGCCGCCGCCGGCAGCGTGAAGCCTAACTGTTCCAACTCTTGAGTGATTGTCTGTTATCTTCGCCGACCTCACGAACCAAACGGGCTAGACTCAATCCGTGAAAAGAGAAGCAAATCGTCTATTTGTGTGTTACAATCTGGATTAACATGGAGTTGGCTGTGAAAACATGGGAGTCGAGTTGACTTGCCAGACAGCTGTTGGTTATATCTTGAAATGTGATGAAACCTTGAATGACGTTCATGTAATGTGATAGTCACAGACTCACCTGACTTTGATGCGCTGCAGTCGCCCCGCTTCGTCGAACGGGGTCCGGGCCCTGTGCTTCTGCTGAGCAAGCGACCATAGTCGAAAGCCTGGATGCATCGTCCGGCCGGTAGGAGATGGGGCTTCCACGCTGGACCCACCGCCCACGTCGATCGTTGGAACGAGTAATAATAAGTCTGAGTTCGCTTGAGCCGAACACGCGGCACACGCACCGGCTTGAGCGCTGATTCGTCCGCTTCACCTGCTTTTCGACCTTTCCAGCCGTCATTACTCTGTAATATGCCGGCGGGTATCATCGAATATGGGTGCCTTGTGGGGCGTTATTTGGTGACGCCAACGAGCTTAACAAAGACGTGAAAGTTAACGGCATCGAAGCGACGGCCGCCAGCGACTCCAAGCGGAGAAGCTGGAATACAGAGGTGAGCGTTGTGATGGTCCCCTGGACCAACAATGTCCGTTTCAGCCTTTTGGGGCAGTTGTCACTTCGCATACCGCGTCGATCATGAAAGAGGGGGTGCCGCTGTCGATGGTCGTGGTCAGACTGGTATGTCGGCGGGGGTTTCTTTGCACAGCTCACGTACGTAGTAGCTTAGTCGCGACGATTGAGATGGACGGACAGTTCCCTCGATGCACGGCGTGGGTGCTATCCCGGCTTCTGACGAGGTATGTAGAGAGGCTTGGTTGCCATGGTCGGGTGATGAAGGACAGCGCGCAGGGATGTCTTTCGACGAGTGAGGGGCCAAGCAAGCACCTCGGCCAGGTTGGCGGCTAATTTCGGAACCTCGCCAAGGCCCTCCCAGAGGCCGAGTATGGAAACGGTTCACACTTCTTGCTAGGGTTCGTGATGGACAGGCCCTGTCGAGTCTTCGCTTCCATGCTTCGTGCCAAACCGTGGCCGGACCTGTCAACGCTTAAGTAGAAAGTGTCGGAATACGCAAAACACTGACGAGGCCAGTCCATCTTTTCTGCCGTGGCGAAGCCGGAGTTTCCTGGATGGCACGAGTTTGTGGATCGTCGGCTAGCTGAGCGTTGGCACTGTCAGTCCGACAGTGTGCCTTCTGCAAAGGTGCCGCCGTTGGAACAGCAAAACTGTCGGCGCGACTCGTCGTGTTTCTGCCGAGAATCTCGCCCATCGGAACGCCCGGTGCTTCGTGATGGGTATTTCCATTTGCCACTTGCTTCCCCCCCCCCCCTTGAACCGAAATGGCTGCGACTTGTTCATCTCTTGCAAGTCGCAATGGGCAACGTGCACGGCACCAGAACCGGAACTGTTGGTTGCAGACGATTTTGGCTGCCATTGAACAACAACCAGACACATTCGGACAGCCAAGCACGCCATGGGAGCGGAAGTGACAGATTTGGGGTCTTCAACCTATGTCTGCATGCCGTTTCGTTGGCGCATCTCGATCCGGCGGCGGTCATGGTCCTGGCCCCTGGGTTCATGAGTGGTCTTGAGACTTAAACCTGTCTACAAATCTTGGATGCATTACCGATGCATGGTCATGTTTTCTTGCATTATCTTGCGGTTAACATATGCATGTGTCTTTCGGGACATCGGCTTCAATTTCGCTACTGCTGGCTCTGCCGGTTGATTTGATTGAGTTGACTCAGTATATATCCTAATTGATGCCATGCAATCATCCGCCGGTACCAGACCGTCACAATCCGGCCTTCCGAGAAAGTAGAGGATCGTTTGCGCAGCCCTAATTGCCTCCTCGGATGACAGTTGTTGGACACCCTCCCGAGCCGTTTACTTTTCTTTCTCTTGATGGAGCGTCCCACCTTCGTAATTACGTTGCTCTTCTCCAGGATGGCTTTTACTTGGGGTTAATTCTCCTTAAGGCGACATACTTTCATGTTCAAAAGATTTGGGGACTCATAGGGGAAGGAGTCGAATTGTGTCATGTAAGCCTCTCTGGTGACCTTCCACGGTTCTTGCATCAAACGAGCATTCAGAATGAATCGTTCCTCTTCTTCCAGATAATGATACTTAGAAGCAGAAAATACGACTGTCGACTCCTCCGGATCCTGGGATTCTTCATGGTGAGGCGTCTCCGGTTCATCCGAATGTTGCTGGTTTGTCGAAATGAAGCCGGGCAGAGGCGAGTGGTAGTAGGCAGGATATGGCTGGGAACCATCGCACCCATCGAAGGGAGGCAAATAACGCGGAACAGTCGTGGAAAGGTGTTGCTGCGTGGGAACGGCTGACCACAAAGATCAGTCGAGCGGCAATATGTTATGCTGACTTTCAAACTGCTCTTGTTCGGCCATGCTCGCGCTTACGGCAAATTGGAAAAGTTGGTGATTGTTGACATCAGTAACCGTCTCATCTCCTTGACCTGCAGCCACGCCGCACCACAAACAGGGAGGGCTGCCGGGTCTGACGCAGAGCGATGGTTGAAAAGGGATACAGAGCAGGAAGAATCCCCCAATGGCAACCACACTCGACGGCGGGCGTTTTGGCCTGCCCCAATGAAGCCAAGATGACAACCGGGGACCTGTGTCCAGTCTACTTGTCCTGGTCCTACGGCAAGCGGAAGGCGTAACGCAGCGATTATGTGCTGCCAGTATCCCAAACCAAGCAGATATCTCGGTTGTGGGCTTCTAGTTATGGAGCCCGCTTCGCAGTACTACTTGCGAATACTCGCTGACTGCTCTGGCTAGCCCCAAAAACTCGTACGGATCGTGATGGCCTGGTTTCCGAAGCCTGCGCTGGTACTGGGGTCTCCTGGCCGTGATGATCGTCCGACTCCACAAAACCTTTTCATCGGGTCCTATCATTGGACGAACGGTCGGCGTTCGCGACATCAACAGCCTGTTAGCTGTCTGGGGGGGGGGGGGGGGGGGCTTGTTTCCTGGCGACGGGGCTGGGGATCCTTGGCGGCCGAGCTTGGGCCAAAACGTATCGTCATCTCCTGGACTCCGCGGGTATCATATTAGCAACTCCGCTGGTTGCTTATTCAAGACTTGATGGCGACGACGTTAGTGTTCGCTCTTGGATCCATCCCCTCGTACGATGCTGTGGCAGTCTACTGGCATGAACGGCCAACTGCCTGTTGCGTCGGAACGGTGTGCCCATTGGGTGTAGATGCCAATCATAAATGGCCCATGACAAATGAATTGACAAGGATGTCAAACGGTCAGGTCATGTCAACAGTGGGGCCTCCATGTTTAAATAATGCTTTTTATCCTGTTTCCTGCCGGGCGAGCCGATTGCGGCTTGATCTGCAAATTCGTAACCTTGATCCCCGCATCGCCGAGGATATGCATCTTGGGCAATCTTTCAGTAACAATCTTTAATGTAAGCACCGATGCCTTACTCACCTTGTGTCATGCGCGCATACAACGTGCTGTTGAATTTTCAACATCTGTATGGTGACAGAGACTCATCCAAAGACGGGTTAATAGCATTGTTTGACTACATACCGTAGGTAGTACACTACCGTTAGTACCTAGTTTATCCCCACGCTGAAATTGTTGCGGGGCATGCCGGGAAAACCGGAGCGGGTCCTGTCAGGTCAGAGGGCAGGCGAACTGGTGTCCTGTGCGCCGTGCCCCTCCGCGAGCGCGCGCGTAGGGGACCGGGGGATTGCGGGCTTTTACGTAATATGGTACTTCGTCACAGTGTTTAAAAGGAGTTGAGACCTTGTTGCAACGGATCCTGACTTCCTCGGACCACACTGCGGCCGTAAACTCTTGTCGGAAGTGGCGGCTGTCCGCGGTCTGCTGGCTGGTCCAACGGCCACTCGAGGCGCCGGCGCCGGCGATCTTTTGGTCGCTTGTCAGGATTTGGTTAGAGTCGCCGTAACGTTTATCACACGGTCCAGGGAGTCGTTTATGTGACGGCCTCATAAACAAGCGATCAGCAGGCGACCCCTTGTCTCTCCACAGCCGCCGCGCATCTCAGGTACGTCGACAGGCAGTAGGACGTAAGTTGGGCGGTCCGTCCCGACAGTCTGGTAACTAGCGTTGAACTTTAGGGTACAAATAGTCTCTGCGCCGCCAAGCGCATTTGGGTCGCTGCCCAAGATGGCAGGTGTCATCAGCCAAGGGACCTAGCCGATTCTTCGCCCAACACCGCCTACCGCAGGTGACGGTGCATTCAGGAAAACCAATGACTGATTTGCCAATCCCTTGGCACGAATCAATATCAATGGTTGGTTGTGATTTCTAAAGCGGTGATGGAATCATGGCACAGGATCTCCTTGGGCGCGAAGGAATTATGCAAAGATCGTCTGCAGGGCGGGGCTCTGGACACTCGCCGATCCATGACACTGATCCTTGCTTTTTCGAGCGAATTGGAAGAAAGGCGGGACGCATCAGCCCGCTTTTTGCGGTGGACCAGTCCCACAGAATGGGATATAACTTTCACGTGAGTAAGGGGCTTTTAGCGCAGCAGACTTGATGACTAAAACCCCCGGGTAATAACAAAGTGATTTAACCTGTTAATAACCAATAACCAGGTGAACAGGGCTCCAGCAAGCGACCACCAATGCCCAACCCCCCGCCTGACGGTTGCGCCCCAGCACAACCTCACTCGCTTTGCTTAATAAAGCGCCCCCAAGCGGCCAGAGCCTAGCGGATTTCACTGATCGTAACCGCCATCCGCACTCCACACCAGCCATTGACCAGCAACTAGGGAACCACGTCGCATCATCAATAACCGTTCGTGAAATCATCATTACCCAAGCACAGCGTCCGCAATCAACATGTAGGCAAATGGGCGGCGGCACCGTCGAGGCTGAAAACTAAGTGGGTGGGATCGCCAGAGCAATCTTGGGAAACGGAGGAATCTATGTCTGGTATTGCTCGCGAGTACGTGGGTGACTACTGGAACTCGGTAGGGGGACGTCAGAACCACGTCATGACCAACTGTGCCCGCCAAGGAGGAACCTTTTGTTACTGCAGCGTCTCTGTCAAAGCAAATCAATCAATAAACTTGACCAACTTGACCAATCAAACTTTAGCCTGTCCTTCCACTTTGATTGCTTTAAAAGCTACGCTGTCGGTGTTGGCAATTTTACGCAGTGCTTGATAATCCATGGGTGTGTTTGGACTTGCTTCAAGGATATTCTGCGCTTGGGCTTAAGAACGAGCAACTGTTTTCAGGTAAGTGATGCTTCTAGGATAATCAAGCAAACACTGGCTCACCTTCTCAATCAGATTCTTAGCCGCGGGACTGATAAATGACGGCACGGTCATATGTGCCTGAGTGATTCTCTTATGGGTCATGATATGCGTGTCATCGAAGAAGGGCGGTTCGCCAACAAGGAGTTCGTACATTAAAACGCCCAAACTCCAAATATCGATTCTCTCATCGTATTCGCCTGGCCCACTTTGCTATATCATTTCAGGAGGCAAGTAGTCTAAAGTTCCACATATAGTTCTGCGTCGACCGTCAGGGGCATACGCGCTCGAGCCGAAATCCGCGAGCTTGATCTCGCCATGAATGCCTATAAGGATGTTTTCGGGTTTGATATCCCTATGCATAATGTGCTTTCGATGAAGGTAATAATCAAGTGCAAACGCCATCTGCGCGATATACCGTGCCGACCTGCACTCGGTAAACCGTTTTTCCCTACGAAGTTGCTTGTACATCTCTCCCTTGGCGGCGAACTCGAGAATTAGAAAGACACGTTGGGAGTCGTGAAAGTGGCCGTATAAGCGTAGGATGCTGGGATGACGAACGTTGCTCTGAACCTCTATTTCGAGGCGAACCTGCTTTTCGATGCGGCTTTCCTGCAGTTCTTTCTTATAAAGCACTTTGAGAGCGCAAACAAACCCGTTTGTGCGTTCCCGACAAAGATACACACGTCCGAATTTCCCCTTCCCAAGAGGGCGCCCAATCTCGAACATGCCCAAGTGAAGCACCTTCGGATCTGAGAGTTCGACGACGAGAGGCACGGAATCGCGGTCGGGCTCGGGAGCCTCGTAGGATGTTCCTGGAAGGCTGCAAGGAGACGGCTTAATCGCTGAGATCGGTGGCTTGGCCTTGCGCTTAGCGACTTGTGAGGAAGAAGTCGTCCGAAAGATACTATTGGCCCTCTGGCGTTTGGTAGCGCTTTCCATGACGGCTAGTCCTTCCGATCTACAGTTCAGTTGTGAAGGCTTTGGATTTCAATAAGTCTATGATACCAGAGCCTGTTTGACAGAAGTCAACAGAAAACATGATGGAGGCAAGGACGACACGAACCTGGTCTTTAGTAGTGAGCTGAACCTTATCTTCTGACGTCTTGCTGTTACCCCAAGGTATATCTCTGGGGCTCGTCTCCACTGATAGAGCGAACAAAACGCTCTCATGCATACGAGTACGATGCAGTAAGGCGTGTACGTCGATATTTGACGATATAACTCTGTCCCATTTCCCCTTTTCGCCCTGTTTTTAAGCAATTAACTAGCATCAGATGAGCGAAAATAAATTGTAGAGCGATCCGCAAGGAAGGCGCCACCCGATCTCATTCAAACCCTAGACATTTTACTTAAAGTATTCTTCTGTACGTGGAAGGAGCAGGTCGCTTTACGCCATCATGGCGACCAGGGCGATATATGTCCAATCTTTCAGTGTGTCAGGTGAATTTGTCCCATGAATCGAGGCTTTAGCATGCTACAGGTGACTTGGCTTGTTGCAAAGGCATACTTGACTGTTTACGTGCTTATTTATAATGAGCCAACCTTAAAGCATTTAGGCAACTGCTTCACAGTGGGGGTATTACGGCCCAGCCAACTGGGGTACTGGCAGCCGTAACTGCATTGTGCAGGACAGAGGCCGCAGCAGTGGGAGCGGAGACGTAAAAGATCCGCTTGTGTGATATTGTATGCCCATTGTGTTATTAAACAATCAATGACCAAATGTGGTCGGAGATGGGAGTGGGAGAAGGCGAGTTGGATGGTCTTTGAGCGTGCAGTTAGTATCTGTAACGGGCTGGGTCCATGTGAGGCCTTGCTGGATATCGCGGCCATAAGCCACCCCTGATCAGGCCCACCACGGAACCCACGATGCCGACGATCCGATGGCCAGTGCGGCATGGCCCTGATCAGACCAGCGGTGAGGCAGAGATGTACTGTTTTTCCCTTCTGATCTCACACACTTGACTCCGATCCTGACGGGACTCCTGGACTCCTCTGGTTTTTCCCCTTCTGATCCTGATCTTTTGTCGTTGCTGTTGAGAGTCATTT
>JASUDE010000754.1:0-16820 GCA_034509685.1 Colletotrichum cereale | reverse complement strand
TATTAGAAGTTTATACTAAAATACTTAGGGATTATTACCCCTATAATATTAATACTTAAGAGTAGTAGCTTTAAGTAGAAATAAGAGTTTAACTAAACCCTAAAAGTATAAAAAGCCTTTAATAAAATTAAGGCTACCTTCTACTTAGTAACTATTCTATAATATTAGAACCTTATAAAAGAGACTAAAGTTAAGACTAACGTATTATAAAAAGCTATTTTAGGAATTTTATTTTAGCTTATAGAAGGCTAATAGTAACCTATTTCTTACTTTTTATAGAAGCTATTAGACACTAAGTAAAGATAAGCTATAGGCTAATAAAAGCTTTTAGTAATAGTAGAAAGCTTAGACTATTAAGCCTACTACTTATAAGGAATATTAAAGGTTTTTATAGTTTTAATAGACTACTAAGTACTCAAAGGTATTATTAATACGCTAGTATAAGACTTTTATAGAAGGCTTACTAAATAGGTTTACTACTTATTAGTATTTAACTTTAAAATCTACTATTACCTAAGAGTAATAAATCCTATAGATAGTCTATCTAAAAGGCTAGACTATATAGAGAGGGAAGTAGTATATAATAATATACTTCTTATACTCTTAAAAAAGTTAAAGCTTATAAAGAAGCTATTACTAAATAGTTAGTAAGCTATTACTACTATTAAGAGTAAAAGTAAAGTAGTAAAAGCTTTTATATAAGCTATTAAAGCTATATTAAAAAAGGAATCTTTTTTACTTTAAAAACCTTATAAGACCTAAAAGTCTTAAGGTACTACTATAAAAGTTATAGCTATAATAACCTATAGCTAAAAGGGCTAAAAAGAGTTATAAAACGCTTAGTAAAAACCTAAAGAAAGAGAAAAAACACCTAAAGCTAGGATTATTATTCTAAAGTAGTATATCCTATATATAGTTATAAAAAAGCTTATAAAGTATAAAATAGTATTACTTTAAAAGCTATTTAACGCTTTAGAAGATTTTATTTAAAAACTATAGGCTAAAAATAAAAACTACTAGAAGTAGGTAATAAGGGCTTATAGACTAGCTAGAAAATAAAAGGGTTATTACTTAAATAAAAAAGGGACCTTATTCTATAAGATAAGACTAGTTATTCTAAATAAAGCGTTACTATACTTAGTAATTATTTACTAATACTATAATAAGCTAATAATAGGTTATATAGAAGTAAATAAGATATAAAAGCTTATCTTAAGGTTATTTTATTAGTTAGATATTCTCTTAAATATATAGAACTATATCTAGACGTACTCAGTATACTAAAGGGTTAAAGTACTTAGGTATAAGCCTTATAAGAAGTTATAGTTCTTACTAATACTAGTATACCTATTTAAAGAAATTAATATAGATTTTATTATAAGCCTATTAGTAAGCGTTTATAATAATAGTACTAAATATAATAGTATCTTAGTTATTATTTATAAGATAATAAAGTTTACTATTTTCCTTTTAATATAAAAAACTATTACTACTATATAACTAGCCTATATTCTTTATAAGAAAGTTAAATATAGGTTTAAAACCCCTAAAGGTATTATAAGTAATAAAGATAAGTTACTTATTAGTAAGTTTTAGTAGGAATTTACTATAGAAAGAGAAATCTATAGCTAGTTATCTATAGTATATTACCTTTAGATAGATAGGTAGACTAAAAGAATATATTAAACACTTAAGACATACCTATAGGTATATACTAAAGGCTTAATAAATAGATAGGTAGTATAACTCCCTAAAGTAAAGTTTATATATAATAATAGTTACTATATAACTACTAGCCTTTTACTAATAGAGGCTTTATATAGGTATAACCTAAGATATATTAAATATATCTTATCTTTTATAAAAACTATTATATAAAGTATAAAGAAATAGCTTCTTTATATTAGGAAACTTAAAGTAGATATATAATACTACTAGTAAAAAGCTATTAAAGTATAAGTAAAAAGGTATAACGTAAGGTATACCCCTAAGGAGTACTTTTATAAAGAGATTATTAGACTTTTAATAATAAACTTTAGGGTTAAGAATAAAAAGCTAACACTAAGATTTATATAAGTAGCTATAGTAAAGAGGATTAGCTTTTAGGTATATTAGGTCTACTTACTAAAAAAATATTAGTATATATATAATATATTTTTAGTATTAATAATTAAACTATAGAATAACTAGTAAGCGTAAGGTAAAAGTAAGCTAACCCTTTTTAACCTTAAAGATAAACTAAAAAAATAAGAAGTTAAAAAGGTTATTACTAGCTATAGGTTAGTAAAGGATTACTAGTACTTTATTAAATAGGCTAGATAGCCTATTAAATATAATATATAGAAGCTAAAAAAATACTTTTAGAATATATAATAAAAAGTTTCTATATATAAGAGAAATATAAGTAAAAAGTATAAGAAATAAAATAATAAATAGTATAGTATTAGGTTATTATTATAGAAAGCTTACCTAGCTATAGGTAAAAAAAATATACCCCCTAAGGAACTAAGTTAGAGGCCTACCTAAAGTATTATAATATAAAAAAAATAGAAAAGTAACCTAGCTATAAATATTAAGCTATACTATAAGGTTATAGTTAAACGCTTACTAAATACTTACTATAGCTACCTTTACTTATTTTTAGATTTTAATTTTATCCTTTTTACTTTTAGTGTCTTCCTCTTTAGTCTCCTCTTTAGACTTTACTTTAGAGTTATTCTAGATTAAACTAAGCTTAATAGTAGCCTTAGTAGCTATAGCTTTATCCTTTTTATACTTATTAGTAAAAGCTTACGTATTACTCTTTAAGTAAGAGATAGAGTAATATAGACCTAGATTAGTAGTATTAAACTTCTAAATTACTAACTACTTAGTAATCTTATTATAAATCCTATAGATATACTTATAATTATTATTAAAGTAGTTATAGTAGAAGTAGTTATAAGGGAAATAAATCTTAGTGTAAGCTATATAAGCCTTATACTTCTACTTCTCCTTATATAACTTCTCCTTTATATTATACTTCTACTTCTCTTTATATAACTTTTCTTTTACTTTATACTACTTCTACTTAGCCTTTTTCTTTATACGCCTTCTTAATAGTAGCTATAAAGTAAGCGCTTAGTAAGAAAGCCTTATTATTAGTATTAAAGTTATAGAAGGTACTATTAGTATTATTAAATATAGTAGACTTATTATTATTATTATTAATAACTATAACTTTTACTTACTTTTAGTAACGCTTTATTATACTATTAGTAGTAGCTCCCTTAAGCTTACGCTTCTTTTTCTATAGGGTCTTAATTATAGTACTATAACTAATAGGCGTAAAGCTAGTAATATAAATAGTATAAGTTAGAATAAAATTATGATTATATTTAGTAATAGTTTAGTAAAATTCTAGCTACTTAGGGAGCTTCTTAAGCTTACCTTTAGTTTTTAACTTATTATAATAAAACTTTTAGTAGCTATTTATACTCTTAATAGAAATACGTAAGTAGTATATATAAGAATTATCTTAAATATAAGTAGGCTAAACTAGTTAAGCTAGGATATAATATCTTCTATAGGAATAAATCCTACTTAAGAAGTAAGGTTAGTTTTAGTAAACTATTAGTAAAGCCTAGGTAATAAATATTAAGCTAGATAAGTAGACTAAGATACTTATAGTTAGATACTATCTTCTATAAAGTAATCTACTATATATTAATATTACTATAAACGCTTAGTAATAGGTTACTATAGTAGTTAGTAATATAGTACTAAGTAAAAGAGATACACTTAAGGTAATTTAGGATACACTAGTAACTAAAAGGAGTTATTATATACTTATTAATATAATAATAAAGATATATAAAAGCGTTTTAAGTCTTTTAGGTAGTACTCTAAAGCTTTTTTAAAACCTAGAATAGTAGTTAGTACTACTAAAGTATTAGTAAAGAATTAGTAAAACTTACTATAGAATATTATTTCTTATTAATAAGATAGGTAATATATTTAGTAATATATATACTTTAGTAGTAATATAGGTAACTAAGGTTATAATAAAGCTATCTTAAATAATTAATATAAGGGGGACCTCTTTTTAAACCCTTAAAGCTAACCTTAGGGTTATAAGGTATCTTAATAACGCTAGTAATATAAATAATAACGCTTATTATTATAGATAGTTTAGTAAGAACTTAGTAGAAAGATATATATTAAAAAAAGAAAAAATTTAAGAATAAAGAAAAATTACTATATATAAAGAAAAATTAATAAGAACGTAAAGAACTTAATAAAGGCTTAGTAAATATAATATAAGAAGAGATAAAAGACTAAATAAGTTAAGAAAAAAAGAATAATAATAAGAAATATAAAGAAGAATAGTAAGAACTTAATAATAGCTTTATATAGAAGAAAGAAAAAAAAAGAAAAAGAAAAACTATTACTTAAGGGGAAAAAAAGAAAATAAAAGGAATAAAAATAAAAATAATAAAATAATATATATAATAGTAAAATTTAAGAAGCTATTACTAAAGAAAAGAGATAGGTAATATAATATAATAATAATAAAGTAAGATAAAAGTAAAATAAACTATTATTACTTTATAAAACCTTTATATAATAGAAAACGTAACTATAACTACTATACTAAGTTTTAAAAACGTTTAGTAGTAAAAAAATTTAATTTAAACTATAAAGTAATTATAGTAAAAAGAGGCTAAAGGCTTACTAAAAATTATAATACTAAAATAAAACCTATTATTTAATAGGAGAAGTTAATAAGGGCTACTAAAGTAAGAGGTAATAAGTTAGTAACTAGTTAGCGCTTAGGATAGCAGACCTACTTATCCTTAGGGACTAAGGATTTAAGGAGAGGGGTAATTATAAGGGGTCTATACGCCTTTAGGATAGGATACCTAGCCTTAGAAGAATTACTCTAAGGGCTCTTTAGCTAAATGTTAGTAAAGCCTTACTAATAAATACCTAAGACTAAAGTTAGAATCTTAGGAGCTTTAGCTTAAAGTCTATATATTATAATAGACCTATCTTCTATACCTTTCCTAGTTATAGCTCTTAGCTACTTACCTTTATAATTAACTTTTACTTAAATATAGTGTTTTAAAAGATAGTATTAACTTATTATAAAATAGGGGGAGCCTAAGTAAATTATAACCTTAAAGAGTTTCTAAAGTACCTAAAGCGTATATATAGTAACTTAAATATAAAGACCTATATATCTACCTCTTTAATAAGTATTAAGATAAAAGAGTATAAATCTTTTACTACTTTTCTTTTAAAATTTAAATAGGTGTTAGCTAAAGCTAAAGGCTACCTATAGCTAAGTAAAGTGTAAATTATACTCCTTTTAAATACTTTTCCTTTTTATATTTAAAGCGTATTAGTAAGTATCTTACTTTTTCTTACTTTTTATACTTATATATAATAAGTAAGTAAAGTAGCCTAAAAGGTTAAGAATCTAGCTAGTAGTATATAGCCTACTTACTAATACCTACTACCTCTAGCGTTAAAAGATACTAATAGAGATATATAAATAATAATAAAAATAATAGTATAAGTAGCTAGTAAAGCTAAAAAAAAAAACACCTTAAGGTATAAAAAGTATATACTAAAATACGTTAGTATTATACTTACTAAAAGATTAAATACCTAGCTTAAAATTACCTTAATAGTAAGAAGAAAAAGAGTAGGTCTACTTATATAATAAAAGTAACTAATAAGATCTAGAAGCTTAAGGAAAGTAATAATATCTATAGTATAGCTAAAAGTAGGGAGAAGTTAGAAAAAGAATAACTTTAGAGTAAAATTAAGCTTTAGAGCTAATAAGTAAGAAGTATATAAGATAGAAGGAGTTTTAGTATAAAAGGAGAATAATTAAACTAGCTATACTACTAAATACCTATATTAATAAAGGATCCCCTACCTAAGTTCTTACTAATACTAGTTATAATACTTACGTAATAGTAAACTATAACTTTATATACGCTTAGCGCTTTCTATATATCTCTTAAAAAAATCCTTTTAAAAAGGTTTACTAATAAATTAGTTAGTATAATAGTAAAAAGAGTAGTTATATTTAACCTTAAGCTTTATAGTTACTACTAGTATATATATATATATATATTATATATAGTCTTAACGTTAATATATTCCTAGGGAAACCTTAGATAAAATATAATTATACTATTTATAACGCTATAAAGTATACTATTTACTATAAGTAAGTAGACCTTATACTACGCCTAGTTAGTTAGTAAGGATTTATAATAGTATATAAAATTAAAGCTATATAAGTAATTAAAGCACCTACTTTTATAGCTATTTATTATAAGGCTATATATAAAGACTATACTACCTACTATAACCTATCTATAAGAAATATAAGTAAGGATTTATAAGTATTTTTTTAAATTATGGTAGTTAGCCTTACTAATATAAAGAAAGCCTTATAGCTAAAGTTAGATAAAAGAGTAAGATAAGCTACTAAAGTTATAGTACTTTTATAGTAAGTATATAAGAAATATAGTAACTTATTTAACCCTAACACCTTAATAAAAGTACCTCTATATTAGCCTAGCTATAATTACTATATAGACTTAGAACTAGAAGTAACCTTACTATAAGGCCTCCTTTATAGTATATTAAGAGAGGAATTATTAGTCCTAAAGAAGACTTTAGAAGACCTTCTTAACTAGGGTTTTATCTAAGTAAGTAGCTTTATAGTAGAAGCACTAGTGCTTTTTATATATAAACTAAGTAGTAGATTATACTTTTACTATAATTATTAAGTACTAAACGTAATTATAAAGAAGAACTATTATCTTCTACTACTTATCTTTAAGACGCTTTATTATATAGGATTAGTAAAGTAGTATACTAAAGTAAATATAGTAGTAGCCTTTTATAAGATATAAATTACTAAAAGTAATAAGTATAAAACTACTTTTTATATATAATATAGACTCTTTAAGTAGTTAGTTTACCCTTTTAGTCTAATAAATATATTTATAAACTAATAGTACTTTATAAATAGCTTACTTTAGAAGTTTCTTAATAACTTTATTACTATATACCTTAACGATATCTTTATTTACTTTAATAGGATAAAGGAGGACTATAAGTAGAAGGTCTATTAGGTTTTTAAGAAGCTTTATATAGTAAGACTTAGCTTAGACGTAAGGAAAAGTAACTTTAGTATAAAGAAAATAAAATATATTAGCTTTATTTTAAATGCTAAAAAAAGTATATACTATTTATAAGTAGTTAGTGCTTTAGTCTATTAAAGGTATAAAAAGCTTTTTAGGTTTTACTAACTATTACTAGATATTTATACCTAACTATACTAAGGTAGTTAAGCTAATAACTTATCTAACTAAAAAAGGTATAGCGTTTATATAGTCTATAAAGTATACTATAGTATTTAAGGAGTTAAAGAGCTATTTTATATCTACTTTATTACTATAAAACTTTAACCTAAATACTCTAACGTTTATAAAGACTAACTACTTTAGGTTTATACTAAAAGGCGCCTTAATATAAGTAAATAATAAAAGTAAGTACTGACCTATTACCTTTTACTTATAAAAGCTTACGCTAGTATAATATAACTACCTTATTTATAATAAAGAGTTACTAGTAGTACTAAATTACCTCTAAGTATAAAAAGTAAAGTTATATAGTACTAAAAACCCCTTTAAAGTAATAGTTAACTATAAGTCCCTTAAGTACTTTATAAAAAAGTAAAAGTTAATAAAGCACTAAAGCTACTAAGCTAAAACGCTTACTAAATACAACTTCTATATTATATATTAACCTAGTAAAGACGTAAGCGTTTTTAATACGCTTTTCTAGTATAAGTAAAACGCCTTCTTTACTTAGGATAATAACTATAAGTAGAAGTATATTATCTAAATAATTTTAAATAAAGTATAGCTAGTAATAGCTTACTATATAATAGAGGCACCCTTAGTACTATATATAAAGGTATTTAAAGATAAGGGATTATAGGCTTTATAGACTATAACGTAAGACGCTAACGCTATCTTCTAAGTAGTATATATAGCCGTTTAGTAAGAGGCCTACTTACTTCTACCTAACCTTTAGTTATATATTTAGATTATAGACTACTATCTTAATAATATAAAATAGCTTACCTAAAGAGGGAGGATATAAGTACTAGGTAATAATAACCTTAAATCTCTTCTTAATAGCCTATATACCTAGTTAGTATAATAAAGCTATAATTTAACTATAACTAAGTACTTTAGTAGAAATAGTACTTTAGAGATACTATTATAGAATAAGGTAGATAGATAGGCTAGAGGAAGACATCCCTATAGGTATATATATATTTATATACCTATAGAGTATATAATCCTCTACGCTATTAACCTCCTCTAGTAGGAAGGTTAACTATAATAAGACCTTACTTATAAAACCTACCTTTTATTCTATAACCTCTATTTAGTTTCCTTATTATTACTTACTTCTATTATTTTTTACTTTTATACTATATTACTTTATAAAACGCTAGTATAATACTCTACTACTATTACAGCCTAACTATTCCTATTAGATCTAGAATAGCTACTAAGAAGGCTATATTAAGTAGTAGTATAACTACTTTAGTTTATACCTTATAATATTTTCTTTTTTTTACTAACCTATAGTAAAAATACACCTTTACCTTAATAGAAGTTATAAGACTTTAAAAGTAGTATAAGTAAGCTCCTTTAGCTAAAGTATATTACTAAGTTATAGTAACTATATATATAGCTTAAATAGTTCCTATTACATAAGGTTATAAGGAGTTTTCCTAAAAGTCCATAAAATAAAATCTTTAACCTTATATTTATAAAGTTTAATAGTAACATACTATACTATAAAACTAATAGGTAGAATATAGACTTCTACCTAAATTATAGATATACTAATAATAACTACTAGGTTAAATCTACTATTAAGATAATAAAAAGGATTATTAATAATATAAAATAAAACCTAGTAGTTTCCTTAAGACTATTTACTAATAGATTACTTATACTACTCTTATAAATAAATTCCTAGACCTTTTAGTTATTAGAAAACTTAGTTATACTAGAAAAGAAGATAACTAAGTAGGTCTTAAAACCTCTAAAGAAAATTCTTTCTTAATAACCTAACTTAAGTGTTAATAAGACTATAGGAGAATTCTATAATAGATATAAGGATAGCCCTCCTAAGGCGTTTCTACCTAAAGTATTAGAAGATTCTAATATAACGTAGCGTTTACTAAAAGCTAAAAACCTAAAAATTATAGGCCTACTTAGGTAAAATACTAGCCTACTAGTAAAATAATACTAAATAGCTATCTAGCTAATTTAACCCCTTTTAGTATAATATAATATATAATACTAGTAAACCTTATTACTACTAGCTATAAGGGTTTAGTAACTACTCTTCTTAATATAATTCCTAATATTAGGCGGTTTTTTAGCTAGTATAAGTTACTACCCTTATAGACTAAGTATACTAGGCTTTTAGCCTACTTAAATACTACTAGGCTTAGCTTATTAACCCCCCCCCTTAAGGTAGATAGTATACATACTACTAAACCCCTAAAGACTAGCTATATACCTAATACCCCTAGCTATACTACTATACTTAGGTATACTACTAAACGTCTTTATATAAAGGGTATACTTTACCTTATTAAATATAATAGTAAGGTAGATATAAGTATTTCTTTACTACCTACCTCCCTAATAGCTAGGGATTTTAACTCTCTAGCTGTTAATACCTATAAGAGGGTAAAGATAACTAACTTTAAATATTTCTTATTTAGTAGTAGTACTAACGCTACTACTAAATATATTTTAGTTTATAAATATATTCTTTTATACTATAGTATACTAAATATAAATCTTTAGGATATTACCTAACTATATAAACACCTTAAGATATACCTTAACCTAATTATAAATACCTATAGGGGTTAGTATCTTCTAGCTAGACGCTAATATAAAGCGTTACTTACTAAACCCTATCTTTTATAACTACTATATAACTTACTACTATAATATAAAGTTATAGACTTAGGCTATTAAGGTAGTATACTATAATACCCTATTACTATAGTACTTTAGTTAGACGATTTACTAGTACCTTAGGGGATAAGCCTAAAACTAATAGGAATTTTAACTTATAACTAAAAAATAGTAATAGCTAAAATAGTAAGAATAAGCTACTATAGCTTAATAAATTAGAAAACGCTTTAGCCTTACTTTAGTAAATACTAAAAAGTAGTTTTAAAAAAACTACTTTACTATAGAGAAGATTAATAGCTAAAGTAATATTTATATATTTACTTAAAGCTACTTTAAGTATATAAAAGCATAAGGAGATTAAACCTAACGTTAATAGCTAATAAGGTTTTATAATAACCTTACCCTATAGCTTAAATAATTCCTCTATAAGCCTAAGGATAATAACTTCTTAGATAGATATATTACTTATACTAAGGAATAACGTAAAGCACTATAAGATATAGCGCCTAAATCCTAATATAACTTAGTATATATTAATAATACTACTAACTATAATAGTAAAGATATAGTATACTAGGGAAACGTAATAGTTTACCTAAAAGCCTTATAGGCTAGTTACCTAAAACCCTATAATAAAGACCCCTCTAAATATAATAAGAAAGAAACTATATTCTAAGGATTAAGTAGTAGAAATAATTAGTATAGTTAAGATAACTATAGATATTATAGATATTACTATAGGAACTATAGAGGATACTAATCCTATAATAACTAATAGAAAAAAGACTACTAAGATAATACTAAACGTTATATAAAAGATTAATAACCCTAGTAAGAAGTTAAGTAAGGAGGTAGATAAAGATAATATATACGTTACACTTAAAAGATTAATAGGTATAATAATATATAATTTATATAGGAAAATAATAAGAATATATAGACTTATATTAATAAACTTATTAATAATAGGTATATTCTTAAAGGCACTAAGGAAGTTTCCTTACGTAAGATAGAGAGTATAAACTTTATAGCTACCTCGTTAGAGTAAGAGGCGCTATTACCTAAAGAATAAGAGAGGGTTATTAAACCTAGTAATAACTATACCCTATTATAAAGTAAGGTTAAAAAGTACCTTACTTAAACGCCTTTAGATAATAACTTCTTAGCTATAATAATAACGCCTTCTATACTATTAGTTTCTTTAGAGGACTTAGTTATAGAACCTAATAGAGGATTAAACTAATATAATAATACTATAAATTTTACCTTTTAACTAAAAGAAGTCTTTAAAGTAGTTATTGAACCTAATAAGAAACGTAGATACTATAAGCGTACCTATCTTTAGATTAAGGTATATATTAATAAGAATTTAGAAAACTACTTTATCTATATTAATATAGAAGTATTAGTTATTTTAGTAAAGTAAAAATAGGTAAAGAAGTTTACTAAGAATCTAAGATTTTGACTTATAAAGCTATAAAAAGTAAGCGTAGTTAGGTTATCTTTTACACTTTTAGAAAATATTACTTTTAATATATATATTATTAGTATAGTAAAAAGTATAAAAGTAAAAGTCTATACTATAATAATAGCTAGAGTTATAAAGAAACTTCTAGCCTAATTACTTCTAAAAACACTATTTTATAATAACTATAGTATAGTAGTAGATTTTAATAAGAAGTAGGTAAAACTCTAATCTTCTTATAATATAATAATCCCTACTATAGTTAAATACTACTACCTAGTGTTATAATAGATTACTTCCTAGTTTATAGTAACTATTAAGCTAAAAGAACTTAAGTATCTCCCTATAAACTTTATTAACCTCCTAAAGAGATCTATAGAGAATAAGAAGTAGTAACTATACTATATATACTATAAATATATATATATCCTTAACGCTATTACTAATTTAAAAACTTTAAAAGTTATACTAATATATAATAATATAGTAGAACTAATAACTATTAAGAAAGGTATAAAGGTAGTATAAATCGCCTTAAACTAAAGTAAAAAGACTACTTAGGCGATTAGTAAGAATATACTAAATACTATCGCTTATAGTAATTTAGTAAATTTCCTTAACGTTACTAATAAATTCCTAGACACTATAGGAGAGTTTCTTATAGAAGTAAATAACGCTAAAAAAACCCTATAGGATATATTAATACTAAAAGAAATACTAAAATATAGTATAATAAAGCCTAAAATATATCTAGTAATAGTTAATAAATATAGTGTAAAGATTTACGTAAATAATAAGAAGTTTATTAGTAAGATAAAGGTAGTACTTAATAAATACTATATCTACTATAATAGAAGGATAGTACTTATTGCTAATAAAGACTATATAAAGATTAACCTTATTAAGGGATAGTAAAACTAAAGGTAGAATGTCTAGGTCTTCCTATTAGGTCTTAAGAATATAGAGTTCCTTAACGCCTATTAGGATAAATAATATAAGTTAGGGAAGATTAGTTAGTAATAAAGCCTTACCTCTATTATATACCCCCTCTTTATTATATAGAAATACTATATAAATAGAAAAAAAGATAAAAGTTAAGTAGTTATAAATATATAACCCCTTAATAAGTAGGTAAATCTAGATATTTATCCTCTTTTAGATTAAAATAAAATTATAAGCTATCTAAGAGGTAAGAAGTATATAATAATATTTAATACTACTAGGTTTTTTTACTAGCTTAGCGTATATTCTAAGCACTAGGATAGAATAGTAATAATTAGTCCCTATAGGCTTAAGTATTCTAATGTTACTATTATAAGATTTAAGAATTCCCTAGCGTACGCCTAGCGCTTTATAAACTACTTATTCTTTAAGTATTAACACTTTATCTATATATATATTAATAATATTATAATCTTTAGTAACTCTAATAAAAAACACCTTTAGTATATAGAGATAGTCCTAAATATCCTTAATAAATACTAAATCTATATTAATATAAAAAAGTTCTTTACTAGCTTCCTTAGTATAAAGCTTTTTAGTTACATTATAAATAGTAAGGGTATCTTATAAAGGTATATAGCTAAGAGCTATAACTAGGAAAGGTATAGAAGGTAGGTCTATTATAATATATAGACTTTAAGCTAAAGATCCTAAGATTCTAACTTTAGCCTTAGGTATTTGTTAGTAAGGCTTTACTAACGTTTAGCTAAGGAGCCCTTAGAGTAATTCTTCTAAGGCTAGGTGTCTTATCCTAAGGGCTCCCTATCCTAAAGGCGTACAGACCCCTTATAATTACCTCTCTCCTTAAATCCTTAGTCCCTAAGGATAAGTAGGTCTACTATCCTAAGTGCTAACTAGTTACTAACTTATTACTTCTTACTTTAGTAGCCCTTATTAACTTCTCTTATCAAATAATAGGTTTTATTTTAATATTATAATTCTTAGTAAGCCTTTAGCTTCTCTTTACTATAATTACTTTATAGTTTAAAATAAATTTTTTTATTACTAAACGTTTTTAAAACTTAGTATATTAGTTATAGTTATATTTCTTATTATATAAGGGTTTTATAAAGTAATAATAGGTTATTTTACTTTTACTTTACTTTATTATTATTATATTATATTACCTATCTCTTTTCTTTAGTAATAGCTTCTTAAATTTTTACTATTATATATATTATTTTATTATTTTTTTATTTTTATTCCTCTTATTTTATTTTCTTCCTCTTAAGTAATAGTTCTTCTTTTTTTTTTTTCTCTCTCTTTTATATAAAGCTATTATTAAGTTTTTATTATCTTCCTTTATATTTCTTATTATTATCCCTCTTTTCTTAACTTATTTAGTCTTTTATTTCCTTTTATACTACGTTTACTAAGCTTTCGTTAAGTTTTTTATATTCTTAATAACTTTTCTTTATATATAGTAATTTTTTTTTTCTTAACGATTTTTCCTTAATATATATCTTTCTACTAAGTCCTTACTAAACTATCTATAATAATAAGCGTTATTATTTATATTACTAGCGTTATTAAGATACCTTATAACCCTAAGGTTAGCTTTAAGGGTTTAAAGGGAGGTCCCCTTTATATTAATTATTTAAAATAGCTTTATTATAACCTTAGTTACTTATATTACTACTAAGGTATATACGTTACTAAATATATTACCTATCTTATTAATAAGAAATAATATTCTATAGTAAGTTTTACTAATCCTTTACTAATAATTTAGTAGTACTAACTACTATTTTAGGTCTTAAAAGAGCTTTAGGGCGCTACCTAAGAGACTTAGAACGCTTTTATATATCTTTACTATTATATTAATAAGTATATAATAACTCCCTTTAGTTACTAGCGTATTCTAGATTACCTTAAGCGTGTCTTTTCTACTTAGTACTATATTACTAACTACTATAGTAACCTATTACTAAGCGTTTATAGTAACATTAATATATAGTAGATTACTTTATAGGAGATAGTATCTAACTATAAGTATTTTAATCTACTTATCTAGCTTAATATTTATTACTTAGGCTTTACTAATAGTTTATTAAAACTAACCTTACTTTTTAAGTAGGACTTATCCCTATAGAGGATGTTATATCCTAGCTTAACTAGCTTTAGCCTACTTATATTTAAGATAATTCCTATATATATTACTTATGTAATTCTATTAAAAGTATAAATAGCTACTAGGATTTCTATTATAATAAGTTAAAAGCTAAAGGTAAGCTTAAAAAGCTTCCTAAGTAGGTAGAATTTTATTAAACTATTACTAAGTATATTAATAATCTTATTCTAACTTACGCTATTTATATTACTAGCTTTATACCTATTAGTTATAATACTATAACTAGGACCTTATAGAAAAAGAAGTATAAGCTTAAGAAAGCTACTACTAATAGTATAGTAAAGCGTTACTAAAAGTAAGTAAAGGTTATAGTTATTAATAATAATAATAATAAGTCTACTATATTTAATAATACTAATAGCGCCTTTTATAATTCTAATACTAATAATAAGGCTTTCTTACTAAGCGCTTACTTTATAGCTACTATTAAGAAGGCGTATAAAAAGAAAAAGGCTAAGTAGAAGTAGTATAAAGTAGAGAAAAAGTTATATAAAAAAAAGTAAAAGTATAATATAAAAAAGAAGTTATATAAGGAGAAGTAAAAGTATAAAGCTTATATAGCTTATACTAAGATTTATTTCCCTTATAACTACTTCTACTATAACTACTCTAATAATAATTATAAGTATATTTATAGGATTTATAATAAGATTACTAAGTAGTTAGTAATCTAAAAGTTTAATACTACTAATCTAAGTCTATATTACTTTATCCCTTACTTAAAGAGTAATATATAAGCCTTTACTAATAAGTATAAAAAGGATAAGGCTATAGCTACTAAAGCTACTATTAAGCTTAGTTTAGTCTAAAATAACTTTAAGGTAAAGTTTAAAAAGAAGACTAAAGAGGAAGAAACCAAAGATAAAGAGGATAAAGTTAAGAATTAAGAATAAGTAGGGATAGCTATAGTAAGTGTTTAGTAAGTATTTACCTATAACCCTATAGTATAGCTTAATATTAGTAGCTAGGTTACTTTTTTATTTTTTATATTATAATACCTTAGGTAGGCTTTTAACTTAGTTCTATAGGGGGTATAGATTCTTTTACCTATAGCTAAGTAAGCTTTTTATAATAATAACCTAATACTATATTATTTATTATTTTATTTTTTATACTTTTTACTTATATTTCTCTTATATATAGAAACTTTTTATTATATATTCTAAAGGTATTCTTTTAGCTTTTATATATTATATTTAATAGGCTATCTAGCCTATTTAATAAGGTATTAGTAATTCTTTACTAACCTATAGCTAGTAATAACCTCTTTAACTTCTTATTCTTCTAGTTTATCTTTAAGGTTAAAGAAGGTTAGCTTACTTTTACTTTATGCTTACTAATTGTTCTATAGTTTAATTATTAATACTAAAAATATATTATATATATACTAATATTTTTTTAGTAGGTAGACTTAGTACGCCTAGAAGCTAATCCTTTCTACTATAGCCACTTATATAAATCTTAGTACTAGCTTTTTATTTTTAAACCTAAAGTTCTTTATTAAAAGTCTAATAATCTCTTTATAAAAGTACTTCTTAGGGGTATACCTTACGTTATACCTCTTTATTTATACCTTAATAGCTTTTTACTAGTAGCGTTATACGTTTACTCTAAGTTTCTTAATATAGAGGAGCTATTCTTTTATACCTTATACTATAGTTTTAGTAGAAAATAAAACGTATTTAATATATCTTAGGTTATACTTATATAAGGCTTCTATTAGTAAAAGGCTAGTAGTTATATAGTAACTATTATTATATATAAACTTTACTTTAGGGAGTTATACTACCTATCTATTTATTAAGCCTTTAGTATATACTTATAGGTATCTCTTAAGTGTTTAATATATTCTTTTAGTCTGCTTATCTATCTAGAGGTAGTATACTATAGATAACTAGCTATAGATTTCCCTTTCTATAGTAAATTCCTACTAAAACTTACTAGTAAGTAACTTATCTCTATTACTTATAATACCTCTAGAGGTTTTAAATCTATATTTAACTTTCTTATAAAAAATATAGGCTAGTTATATAGTAGTAATAGTTTTTTATATTAGAAGGAATATAGTAAACTTTATTATTTTATAAATAATAACTAAGATACTATTATATTTAGTACTATTATTATAAACGCTTACTAATAGGCCTATAATAAAGTCTATACTAATTTCCTTAAATAGGTATACTAGTATTAG
>JASUDE010000753.1:0-16858 GCA_034509685.1 Colletotrichum cereale | reverse complement strand
ATAGAAATCCTCTAGCTAAATATAAATCTTATAGATAAAGGTGTTATTAGTATAGTCTTTAACTACCTCCTTAAAGCGCTTAATAGCCTTAATATAACTAGGGATACTAAACTCCTTCTTATTAGTAGTTCTAAAAGTGTTCTTCTTAATAGTCTTACCTATGTTTTTCTTTAGGGTTACTAGGTTAGTTAGTATACTTAGCGTAATATAGGCCTTAGTCTTTACGTTACTATAGATCTTAGTAAGAGTAATACTATTAAGGCTACTACTTATAGTATAGATATACTTATTAACTATTTTATAGTAAGTAACTTTAAATACGTAACGCTTTATATGTTTCTTATGCTTTAGCTTAGCCTTACGGTTTTTAATTTATTATAAGGTTTCTTCAGCGTGTTTCTTTATTTTATAAGGTATATTATAGAGGTAAGTATTAGTAAAGGAGATAAATAACTTAGAGTTATTACTAAAGTCTTTATTATAGCTAGTGTTTACCTTATTAGTATTAATAACTATAGTATCTATAGTATTATAGTTATTAATATAGTGTTAGTTTCTAATAGAAGAGGTTTCCTAAGTAGTAGGGATATTAACTAATTTAAAGGTAGACTTTAGGGGGTATAATAACTACTAGGTCTAGGTTTAGTTAGTAGTCTTAGTAGTCTTATTATTAATAAAGAGGTTAAAGTTAATCTCGTTTTAGTTTATAGGATTATTAGGAATAGGTAAAAAGCGCTAGGGATTTACTATAGTAGCTTACTACGTAGTTTTTAGTAAAGTATACTAAAAGGAAGTATAAGTCTTATTATATTACTTTATAATAGGTAAAGGGAAAGTAGTAAATAGAAGTGTTAGAAGGTAGTAAAAAGTAAAGAAATTATAAGGTTTATATTTATAATAAATAGTATATAAAAAGAGAAAAATAAAGGGTTAGTAAGTAAGTAAGTTAATATACCTTTTTCTAGCTACTAGTTATTAAAGGTAAAAAAGGTATAACTACCTATTATAGGTAGGCGCTTTTTCCTCTTTTTAAAAAGAAGAATAAATATAGTTATTTTAATAAAAACTATTATAGAAACTATATATCTTAATAAAGAAAAATAAGCTAAAGGCTTTTCTATAAGTTATTATTACCTTTATTAAGAGAATAAATACTTTATTATTATTAAAACTAAATTAGGGACTATAGGATTCCCTAAGGCGTTTATAATACTTTATAAATTGTCTATAGACGTTTATAGTAAGGTCTAAAGAAAGTTAGCTAAGGCTAGTTTTTATTCTTACTTCTTTATATACTTAGTAGCCTAATTAATTAGTTATTCTTCTTTATAAGTCTTAATAAGGTTACTAGCGTTAGGCTTAAGATTCTTGTAAGGTTTCTATATATTAGAAGCTAGTAAGTACCCTTTCTACTTAATAAGATACTTAACTAATAGTTAGGCTTTCCTTTAGGTTACCTTATAATTTATAATTCTTTTAACTTTATATTCCTTTATTCTATTAACTTTTACTAGTTTAAAAGGGATCTCCTTATAACTAAATAGGTTTTCCCTATCTAACGCTTTTTATAACTATATTATTAATACTACTAGGTAAACTCTCTAGTAGGCTAGTAAGTTAAGTTTATAGGCGTTAGGCCTAACTACCTAAGTAATATAGAAAGGTCTAGTACGCTATAAAAACTACTTCCTCTTAGGTTTTCTAGGTAGTAAATATCCTTTACTAAAGTAAAAGAATACCTTATTACTTATAGTAAAGTTTACTAAGTAATAGTATTAGTTATATTACTTCTTTTTTATTACTCCTACTATATTAATAAGAGTCTATACTTCTACTTAGTAAGTATTACGTAATATATTAATTAATTCTAATAAGATCCCCTCCTTACTAACGTACTCTAATATAGTTCTAAAGTAAAACCCTAGTACTAGTTTATTTAGTAATTAGCCTATTATTATAGTAAGTAAGTTATTAAGAGAGTGTTAGAGGGATAGTAAGATATTAATCTATAGTATATTAGGGTTAGTATATATATAGAAATAAATAGTAATCTTAACTATTTAGTTTATCCTTTTACTTTATCTATTAGTCTAAAGGTAATACGTAGTAGAAATAAGTAATCTTACCTTTAGGGCCTTAAAGATCTCTACTTAGACTACTAAGATAAACTTTAGGTTATAATTACTAATAATAGCGTTTAGTAAGCCTTAGTTATATAATATAAGTGTTTAAAGAAGTACTTAGGCCTACTAGTAAGCTTTATACTTAGTATAACCTAAGATAAATAGAACTTTCTTACTAAACTTATATATTATAGTATAAAAGTAGTTAAATATATTAAAGTTAGGTAATACCTAGAAACTATTTTAGGTTAGGACTTTTAGTATATTAGTAATAAAGTCTATAGATATAGTGTAATATAAGATACTAAGCGTTATAATAGGTTAAAGAAATCCAATAGGTTTTTAGTAATCTATTTAGTTACTTTAGTACGCTAGGTAATAGGTAATATATATCTTAATAAGCTTTACCTTCCTATAGATATAGAAGTTCTAAAGTTCTATAAGTATTCTCTTACGCCTAAAGTAAAACTTCTTATTATAAGTAAGAGTAAAAACCCTTCTTACTAAAGGCTTTAGGATATAAAGTCTCTTTATTCTATCTATAAATATATAGAATATTAGTCTATAGTTATTAATTTCCTATAAAAGGATAGCTACCTAAGGTTATTATTACTTTTCCTAAAGTAGTTATTAATCTCTTTCTACCTTATCTAGAGTTATATACTTACGTCTATCTACCAATATTTACTAAATCTAATTCTTTAGATTCTTTAGCTTTTTATTACTTTAGTATCCCTTAATAATTTCCTATATAAACTTATTATTAACTTACACTATAGTTATAGTAGCTTTCTTAGGTTTTAGGGGTTTATTACTTATATACTATACTATAACTACTACTTCTATATTATTATTATTATTAAGATCTATAAGTTTATCCTTATAAGGGAAATACTTAGATAGGTTAAGTCTTATAACTAGTAAGTAAGAAAGTATATTAGGTATAACGTTTAGCTTACTTAGTATATAAAACATCTTTAGGTAGTACTAAGAGAGGTAGTTAGTAGCGTTTATAAGCTTAAGATTCACCTTATTTAAGTTAAGGGTTTTTAGTAATATATATATAATAATTCCCTTAGCTACTATATAGTTTATAAGAATATTAACTTCCTAGTAGTTAGATTACACTAGTTTTCTAAGCTTCTTTATAGCTTATATAATAGCTATAATTTTACCTTTTATAGCGCTAAAACGTTTTTCTATTACTATTATAGATTAGGAAAAAAAAAAGAATAGGTTTAATATGTTTTATTTTTATATTAATACTAAGTGTGTTTTTACTATTCTAGTTATAATCTAACTAAAAAACTATAAGACTAAATCTACTAATATATATATTAATCTTAAAGAATAGTAGTTTCTTAGGGTTATAGTAATATTATATTACTTAGTTATAAAGTTTCTTCTATAGTGCGTTTTATATATTAATCTCTTTAGGTAAGGGGTTAAATATCTCTTTTATAACGATTTTTACTTTTACCTAGCGTATAGTACTTAGCTTAATAACTTTATTTTATTTTAGTTAGGCTACTAATTTTATTTTCCTCTACTAAAGGGGTAATATAATTACGTTAAACTAAGGTAACTTTATATAAAGCTAGCTACCTATCCTAAGATATATCTTAAGGTTATATAGGCTACGTAAGAAAACTAGCTCCTTAAATATATAAATATAATTATCTATCTTATAGATACCCTTACTATTTATAATATAACTAAGAAGCTTTACGCTAGGGAAGCTAATAAAGGACTTTTTTATATTAATATAGATTTAGTATTTATTAAGGATGTTTAAGACTATCTCTATATACTAAAGGTACTTTTTATTAGAGTTACTAAAGATTATAATATTATTAATATATATATAGATAAAGTATTAATACTTAAAGAATAGTTAGTTTATAAAGCGCTAAGTATATACTAAGGAATTCTTAAATCCTATAATAGTAACGTTAGCATACTTAAGCCTATAAAGACTAATTATTACTATTTTATCTTAGTGCTTAGAATATATACTAAGCTAGTAGAAGAACCTAGTAGTATTAAATATTATTATATATTTCTTACCTTTTAGACAGCCTATAATTTTATCTTAGTTTAGAAGAAGGTAAACGTCTAGACTTACCTACTTATTAAGAGGTTATATATTTATAACTACTTAGCCTTTATCTTTTTTCCTATCTATATAGTATTTCTATATAATAAAGAGGGGGTATATAATAGAAGTAAAGCCTTATTACTAACTAATCTTTACTAACTTATATTATTTATCCTAATAGGCGTTAAGAAACTCTATATTCTTAAGACCTAATAGGAAGACCTAGATATTCTACCTCTAGTTTTATTATCCCTTAATAAGGTTAATCTTTATATAGTCTTTATTAGGAATAGGTACTATCCCTTTATTATAGTAGATATAGTATTTATTAAGTACTACCTTTATCTTACTAGTAAACTTCTTATTATTTATATAGATCTCTATACTATATTTATTAACTATTACTAAATATATCTTAGGCTTTATTATACTATATTTTAGTATTTCCTTTAGTATTAATATATTCTATAGGGTTTTTTTAGCGTTATCTACTCCTATAGTAAACTCTCCTATAGTGTCTAGGAATTTATTAGTAACGTTAAGGAAATTTACTAAATTACTATAAGTAATAGTATTTAGTGTATTCTTACTAATTACCTAAGTAGTCTTTTTACCTTAGTTTAGGGTAATTTATACTACTTTTATACCTTTCTTAATAGTTATTAGTTCTATTATGTTATTATATACTAGTATAACTTTTAGAGTTTTTAAATTAGTAATAGTGTTAAGGATATATATATGTTTAAAGTATATATAGTATAGTTACTACTTCTTATCCTCTATAGATCTCTTTAGGAGGTTAATAAAGTTTATAAGGAGATACTTAAGTTCTCCTAGCTTAATAGTTACTATAAACTAAGAAGTAATCTATTATAATACTAGGTAGTAGTATTTAACTATAGTAGGGATTATTATATTATAAGAAGATTAGAGTTTTACCTACTTCTTATTAAAATCTACTACTATACTATAGTTATTATAAAATAGTATTTCTAGAAGTAATTAGGCTAAGAGTTTCTTTATAACTCTAGCTATTATTATAGTATAAACCTTTACTTCTATACCTTTTACTATACTAACAATATATATATTAAAAGTAATATTTTCTAAGAGTATAAAAGATAACTTAATTACGCCTACTTTTTATAGCTTTATAGGTAAAAATCTTAGATTCTTAGTAAACTTTTTTACTTATTCTTACTCTACTAAGATAACTAATACTTCTATATTAATATAGATAAAGTAGTCTTCTAAGTTTTTATTAGTATATACCTTAATTTAAAGATAGGTATACTTATATCGTCTATATTTCTTATTAGGTTTAATAACTACCTTAAAGACTTCTTTTAGTTAAAAGGTAAAATTTATAGTATTATTATATTAGTTTATTCCTCCATTAGGTTTTATAACTAAGTCCTCTAAGGAAACTAATAGTATAGAAAGCGTTATTATTATAGCTAAGGAGTTATTATCTAAAAGCGTTTAAGTAAGGTACTCTTTAACCTTACTTTATAATAGGGTGTAGTTATTACTAGGTTTAATAACCTCTTCTTATTCTTTAGGTAATAGCGCCTCCTACTTTAATAAGAGGGAAATAAAGTTTATACTCTTTATTTTATATAAGGGGACTTCTTTAGTACCTTTAAGAATATACCTATTATCTATAAGTTTATTAATATAAATCTAAGCGTTCTTATTATTTTCCTATATAAATTATATATTATTACGCCTATTAATCTTTTAGGTATAATATATATATTATTTTTATCTACCTCCTTACTTAACTTCCTACTAGGGTTGTTAATCTTTTATATAACGTTTAGTATTATTTTAGTAGTCTTTTTTCTAGTAGTTATTATAGGATTAGTATCCTCTATAGTTTTTATAGTAATTTCTATAATATCTATAGTTATCTTAACTACGCTAATTGTTTCTACTACTTAATCCTTAGAATATAGTTTCTTCCTTATTATCTTTAGAGGGGTTTTTATTATAAGGTTTTAAGTAACTAGCTTATAAGGCTTTTAGGTAAACTATTACGTTTCCTTAGTATACTATATCTTTACTATTATAGTTAGTAGTATTATTAATATATACTAGGTTATATTAAGATCTAGGTGCTATATTTTATAGTACTTTATATTATTTCTTAGCGTAGGTAATATATCTATCTAAGGAGTTATTATCTTTAGGCTTATAGAGGAACTATTTAAGCTATAAGGTAAAGTTATTATAAAACCTTATTAGCTATTAACGTTAGGTTTAATCTCTCTATACTCCTACGTACTTAAAGTAGCTTTAAGTAACTATATAAATATTACTTTAGCTATTAATTTTCTCTGTAGTAAAGTAGTTTTCTTAAAACTACTTTTTAGTATCTACTAAAGTAAGGCTAAAGTATTCTTTAATCTATTAAGTAATAGTAGCTTATCCTTACTATCTTAGCTATTACTATTCTCTAGTTATAAGTTAAAATTCCTACTAGTTTTAGGCTTATCCCCTAAGGTACTAGTAAATCGTCTAACTAAAGTACTATAGTAATAAAGTATTATAGTATACTACCTTAACAGCTTAGGTTTATAACTTTACGTTATAGTAGTAAGTTATATAGTAGTTATAAAAGATAAGGTTTAATAAGTAACACTTTATATTAGTATTTAGCTAGAAGATACTAACCCCTATAGGTATTTATAAATAGGTTAAGGTGTATCTTAAGGTATTTATACTATTAGATAATATCCTAAAGATTTATATTTAGTATACTATAGTATAAAAGAATATATCTATAAACTAAGATATATTTAGTAGTAGTATTAGTACTACTACTAGATAAAGGATATTTACTATTAGTTATTTCTACCTTCTTATAAGTATTAACAGCTAGAGAGTTAAAATCCCTAGCTATTAGGGAGGTAGGTAGTAAGTAAATACTTATATTTACTTTACTATTATATCTAAAGGGGTAAAGTATATCCTTTATATAAAGACGTTTAATAGTATACCTAGGTATAGTAGTATAACTAAGGGTATTAGGTATATAGCTAGTCCTTAGGGGTAAGGTAGTATGTATACTATCTACCTTAAGGGGGGGGGTTAATAAGCTAAACCTAGTAGTATCTAAGTAGGCTAAAAGCCTAGTATACCTAGTCTATAAGGGTAGTAACTTATATTAGCTAGAAAACCACTAGGTATTAAGAATTATATTAAGAAGGGTAGTTATTAGACCCCTATAGCTAGTAGTAATAAGGTTTACTATTATTATATATTATATTATATGAAAAGGGGTTAAATTAGCTAGCTAGCTGTTTAGTATTATTTTACTAGTAGGCTAGTGTTTTACTTAGGTAGGCCTATAATTTCTAGTTTTTTACCTTTTAGTAAATACTATATTATATTAAAATCTTCTAGTACCTTAGGTAGAAACGCTATAAAAAGGCTATCTTTATATCTATTATAGAATTCTCCTATAGGTTTATTAACCCTTAAGTTAGGTTGTTAAGAAAGAATTTTCCCTAGGGGTTTTAAAACCTACTTAGTCGTCTTCTTTTCTAGTATAACTAGGTTTTCTAATAATTAAAAGGTCTAGGAATTTATTTATAAGAGTAGTATAGGTAATCTATTAGTAAATAATCTTAAGGAAACTACTAGGTTTTATCTTATATTATTAATAATTCTTTTTACTATCTTAATAGTAGATTTAACTTAGTAGTTATTATTAGTATATCTATTATCTAAGTAGAAGTCTATATCCTACCTATTAGTTTTATAGTATAGTATATTACTATTAAACTTTATAAATATAAGGTTAAAGATATTATTTTATAGACTTTTAGAAAAACTTTTTATAACTTTATATAATAGAAACTATTTAAGCTATATATATAGTTACTATAACTTAGTAATATACCCTAGCTAAAGGAGCTTACTTATACTACTTTTAAAGTCTTAGAACTTCTATTAGGGTAGAGGTATATCTTTACCTTAAGTTAGTAAAGAAAAAGAAAATATTATAAGGTATAAACTAAAGTAGTTATACTACTACTTAATATAGCCCTCCTAGTAGCTATTCTAAATCTATTAGGAATATTAAGGCTATAATAGTAGTAGAGTATTATACTAGCGCTTTATAAAATAACGTAGTGTAAAGGTAAAGAATAATAGAAGTAAGTAATAATAAAGAAACTAAATAGAGGTTATAAAATAAAAGGTAGGTCTTAGAAGTAAGGTATTCTTATAGTTAACCTTCTTACTAGAGGAGGTTAATAGTATAGAGGATTATATACTTTATAGGTATATAAATATATATATGCCTATAGGGATGTCCTCCTCTAGCCTATCTATCTACCTTATTTTATAATAAGTCTACTAGTAGGCTAGCTAGCTAGGCGTATAAATATTTATATAGGTAGACTAGTTAGGCGTATAGGTATAGATATTTAACTAGCTAGGTAGGCTAGTAGTTTAGCTAGAAGTATAATAGCTAGCTAGGTATATAGGTATATAATTTATCTAGCTAGCTATATTATTACTTTATATAGCTAGATAATTCCTTATAGTTATAATAATATTCCTTAGTATAAATTATTTTATTATTATCTTTATCCTAAGGAATAATCTTTACTATATAGCTAATATTATTATATTCCTTATTATCTTCCTTATTATCTTCTTTATTTAAGGTATCTTAACTATAGTACTAAGTAGCTTTATAATATATTAGTAGTAGTAGTAGTAGGTAGTTATAAAGCTAGCTAACTTAGTACTAAAGAGATTAAATCTCTTCTTTTTACTTTTAAAGTTATTAGTATATATAAGATTTACCTTTAGGTAGGTTACCTCCTCTATATCTAGGGTATAGTAAATATAGCTAGGCTAGTAATATAAGTGCCTTAGTAAAAGTAGTTATAGGTAGTAACTAAGGCTATAGAGGTAGTTAATAGGTATACTAGGTATATACTAAAAGTAGTATTAGTAGTAATAGCTTTACATATTTTATTAAGTACTTTAGGTAATAACCTATATATAGATTATACGTACTAAGGACTTACTTATTAGTCTTCTACTAAGGCTCTTTTTTATCTTACTAAGCCTAAATTATAGCTATTCTTATATAAAAGGCTTTAATAGCCTTATTAGATTTTATAGCTAAGAAGAGGATTAGTACTATTAGTAATATAAATTACTTACTTATTAATAGGCTAAAGGGTAGTAAAAAGACTATAGAAAGTAATAGTAGTAATAGTAAAGTTAATAAAAGTAGTAAGGGCTGTAATAAAGCTAGTAAAGGTAGATTACAGTCTAGTAGATAGTAGAAGAGGGTATTTTAAGATATAAAGTCTTAATAGTAAAGTTAGTAGTAGTAGGTGTAGTTATTTATATATACGTAGTAGAATAACGCAGATTTTAAGGGAAATTAAACACTATACTTCTAGTAAGGCTTTAGCTAGCGACTCTATTACTACTATCTCTTAAGTGCTTTAATTAATAGTAGTTTTAGTAGTAGTAGATTTAATAGTATAATAGGTAAAAAAGAGTATAAAGAAGGGTAGTAAAAGTAAGGTTAATAAGAGTAAGGGTATTAGCTAGAGGGATGTTAGCTCTAGCTAAGTAGGTAGTTATTATAGTATAGGCTATAGGTAAATAACTCTACTAGTAGGCGTATATTAGTAGCTAATTAGTAAAGAAATATAGGCTTCTAATTAGTTATAATTAAAAGAAAACTAACTAAATAGCTTTAATTAATTATAGTTAGCGTATTTACCTCTTATTATAAATCTTAATAGCAGTAGAGGGTTAATATCCTATAGTATTATAACGTAGTTATACTACTACTTAACATAGTTAAAAATAGGTAATAGATTAGTTAACTAGCTAATCTAGAGCTATAGCTAGTAGTGCTAGCCCTTATAGGCTGGCGTTAGGTAGGGCTCCTATAGACTAACTATAGGCCGGCCGACCGGTGGATTACAGCATCTCCAGTGGGATCTACAGCTAGGCTAGGTAATCTATAATAGCCACTTTATCCTATGATATATATATAACTAGAAAGTATAACTATTATAGGCTGCCTAGTTAAATAGGTAGTAAAATATACTATTAGCTATAGTAAATACTATAGCTAAACTATAGCTAATAGCTATAGTAAGTTATTAGGGATAAACCTATTAAACCTAGTAGGTTTAGTAATACTTCGTATTATATTAGATACCTTAGTAATAAGTAATTAATATATTATAATACTCCTTATTACTTAGGAGTCTATATTGTTTTACTAATTTTATAAGTAAGTTTACCTTATTAGTAAAGAGGTTAAAGACTTCTAGCTTATTCTTACTAAGGTTCTTATAGGTAACTAGCTTAAAGTTAATATAGTAAAGCTTAGTTATATAGATTTAGTAGACTTTATCTCTTTTAAACTAAGCTTTAATTTCTACTATTAATACGTTAAAATTACTAATATACTTATAAAAGGTAGTAGAGTAATACTTCTATAGTTTACTAGTAAGTATAACTATAATTATAGTACTATATTAGCTATAACTTATACCTACTTACGTATAAAGATTTATAAAGATTAGAAGTTTTAAGTTAATAGTCTTATAAAGACTAGTACTATACTTTAATATAGTATTATTAAAGTATAGCTTAGTAAGGTTAGTTATTTAATAGGCTGTAATTTTACTACCTTTAGTTATTATAAGGAGATTTATAGTAATAGCACTTATATAGTAACTAGGTTAGTAACTTTCCTTAGGTAGTAGTAGTATGAATTCTATATTAAGGTATAAAGATTCCTTAATAAATAAGGTATTTATATATTCCTTATATAGTTCTTATAGTAGGCTTATAGTTTTCCTTTAGTTATTTCTTAATACTTTAGTTTAGTAGTTTAATAGGTATAAAAAATTAAAGTTATTAGTAATCTTATTATAGAAATTATTATCTTTAATTCTTTTTTAAAAGCTTTTAGACTTTTTTATAACTAAGTTAATTATTTCCTTATTTTATATAGGGAAATCCTTATAGTTAATAAGTTACTCAATTTTACTTATAATATTAGAATTACTACTTCTTAGGATTTATACTCTTTATTTTATAAGATATTTATAGAATTTAATAAGTAGGTTTTTATCTATAGTATAAAAATTATCTCTTAACTACCTACTAAAGAATAAATAGGTATTATCCTAAAGGTTAGCTTTAATTACGTTTATTTTAGTAAAGATTATTATTCTATAGATAATAATAGTACCTACTACTTTTCTATAGTTATTACTTAGGAGGTTATTAAGTATCTTATTAATTTATATAATACTTTATACTTATTTATTAATATAGTAAGTAAGTTTCTTTAGTATTTAAAATATAGCTTTAGGGTTTATAGTTTATAGTATAGATTTTAAAGAGATTTATACTATTTTTACTACTTTTAATTAGAATCTTATAATTCTTACTAATACTTTTTCTACTTTAGACTTTTTATTACTTAGTAGTAACGTATTTAATAGTAATCTTATAAGAAGTTTATCCTTTACTAAGGTTTTTAATAAAGAAGCTTTTAGTACTATTCTATATATTACACTTAAAGTAAAGTTATTATATAGGGTCTTTATTATTTTTAACTTTACTTATAGGTTACTCTTTAGTAACTATATAAAGGTTAGATTATCTAATAGTATGTAAATTAAGGTGTTTTTTATAGTTTAGAATTAACTTCTTATAAAGTAATAAAGTTATAAAGGGGTGTAGAATAGCTATATATTCTTAGGGTCTTTTCTACTTACTAAGGGGGTAAGTTACTTATTTACTTTAAATTAGCTAATTAGGCTCCTTACTACTATATTAAGTAATAAGGGGTCTTCTTAGTAAGTAGTATAAAATAATTATAAGTTATATCTATAAGTAGTTTTATTATATGCTTTTTATCTATAGTATAACTCTCTTTAGGCGTTTCTCTTAGTTAAATTATCTCTTCTAGTAAATCCTTACTAATCTATAGTAAATTATAGTAGTAGTTTACTATAAAATTAACTACTATTAATTAGTATAGGTATTATTATAAGGGGTTATAATATAGTTAACTATACGTATTAATAGGTAAGTAATAAATAAGATGTTTTAGTTTAATTATATATAACTAAGAAGTGTAACTATTATAGGCTGCCTAGTTAAATAGGTAGTAAAATACACTATTAGCTATAGTAGATACTATAGCTAAACTACAGCTAATAGCTATAGTAAGTATAAGAGATAAACCTATTAAACCTAGTAGGTTTAGCAATACTAAGTATTGTAATAGTAAGGTTACTACTTTCTATCCTCTATAGATCTCTCTAGGAGGTTAATAACGTTTATAAAAAAATACTTAAGTTTTTCTAGCTTAATAGTTACTATAAACTAAGAAGTAATCTATTATAACACTAGGTAGTAGTATTTAACTATAGTAAGGATTATTATATTATAAGAAGATTAAAGTTTTACTTACTTCTTATTAAAATCTACTACTATACTATAGTTATTATAAAATAGTGTTTTTAAAAGTAATTAGGCTAAGAGTTTCTTAATAATTCTAGTTATTATTATAGTATAAACTTTTAGTTTTATACCTTTTACTATACTAATAATATATATATTAAAAGTAATATTTTCTAAAAGTATAAAAGATAACCTAACTATACCTACTTTTTATAGCTTTATAGGTAAAAGTCTTAGATTCTTAGTAAAGTTTTTTACTTACTTTTACTTTACTAAGATAACTAATACTTTTATATTAATATAGATAAAGTAGTCTTCTAAGTTCTTATTAGTACGTACCTTAATCTAAAGATAGGTACGCTTATAGCGTTTACGTTTCTTATTAGGTTTAATAACTACCTTAAAGACTTCTTTTAGTTAAAAGGTAAAGTTTATAGTATTATTATATTAGTTTATTTCTCTATTAGGTTTTATAACTAAGTCCTCTAAAGAAACTAATAGTATAAAAGGTATTAATATTATAACTAAAGAGTTATTATCTAAAGGTATTTAAGTAAGGTACTTTTTAATCTTACTTTATAATAGGGTGTAGTTATTACTAGGTTTAATAAACTCTTCTTACTTTTTAAGTAATAGTGCTTTTTACTTTAATAAGGTAGTAATAAAGTTTATATTCTCTATCTTATATAGGGGGACTTCTTTAGTACTATTAAGAATATACCCCTTATTAATAAGTTTATTAATATAAATCTAAGCGTTTTTATTATTTTCCTATATAAATTATATATTATTATACCTATTAATCTTTTAAGTATAACGTATACGTTATTTTTATCTACTTCTTTACTTAACTTCCTACTAAGGTTATTAATCTTTTATATAACGTTTAGTATTATCCTAGTGAATTTTTTTTTAGTAGTTATTATAGAATTAGTATCCTTTATAGTTTCTATAGTAATTTCTATAATATCTATAGTTATCTTAACTATACTAGTTATTCCTACTACTTAATCTTTATAATATAGTCTCTTCTTTATTATCTTCTAAAGGGTTTATATTATAAGGTTTTAAGTAACTAGCTTATATAGCTTTTAGTTATACTATTATATTTCCTTAGTATACTATTTCTTTACTATTATAGTTAGTAGTATTATTAACGTATACTAGATTATATTAAGATTTAGGTACTATATTTTATAGTGCTTTATATTATTTCTTAGTATAGGTAATATATCTATCTAAAGAATTATTATTTTTAGGCTTATAAAGAAACTATCTAAGCTATAAAGTATAGTTATTATTATTAAATTTACAAAAGAGTAGAGCTCCTAGCTTTATTATAGGATCTAACTATTAAGGGCCCTTAAGTACTAATTTAACATACCCCCCTAGCTTTTATAGAAGGTACTAGACTTCTATTAGAGCTAGTTTATAATCTAGAGGGCCTATACTATATATCCCTCTATATTAATTATAGATTTAGGCTTACTATAAAGGAATCCCTGTTACTACTTTTTTAACTTAACTAAGATTTAAATATAGGTACTTAAGATTAGTAGTTTAGGTTGCTTTACATAAAGCTACTAAGCGAATAAGACTCTTAATTATTAAATTTACAAAAGAGTAAAGCTCCTAGCTTTATTATAGGATCTAACTATTAAGGGCCCTTAAGTACTAATTTAATAATTATAAAACCTTATTAGCTATTAACGTTAGGTTTAATCTCCTTATACTTTTATATACTTAAAGTAGCTTTAAGTAAATATATAAATATTACTTTAGCTATTAATCTTCTTTATAGTAAAGTAGTTTTTTAAAACTACTTTTTAGTATTTACTAAAGTAAAGCTAAAGCGTTCTCTAATCTATTAAGTAATAGTAGCTTATTCTTACTACTTTAGCTATTACTATTCTTTAGATATAAGTTAAAATTCCTACTAGTTTTATAGCTAAAGTATTAGTAAATTATCTAACTAAAGTACTATAGTAATAAAGTATTATAGTATACTACCTTAATAGCCTAGGTTTATAACTTTATATTATAATAGTAAGTTATATAGTAGTTATAAAAAATAAGGTTTAGTAAGTAATACTTTATATTAGTATTTAGTTAGAAGATACTAACCCCTATAGGTATTTATAATTAGGTTAAGGTATATCTTAAGGTGTTTATACTATTAGATAATATCCTAAAGATTTATATTTAGTATACTTTAGTATAAAAAAATATATTTAGTAGTAGTATTAGTATTACTACTAAATAAAAGATATATACTATTAGTTATTTTTACCTTTTTTTAGGTATTAATAGCTAATAAGTTAGAATCTTTAGCTATTAGAAAGGTATATAGTAAGAGAATACTTATATATACCTTACTATTATGTTTAATAAGGTAAAGTATACCTTTTATAAGAAGATATTTAATAGTATACTTAGGTATAGTAATATAACTAAGGGTATTAGGTATATAGCTAGTTTTTAAAGGTTTAGTAGTATATATACTATTTACTTTAAAGGGGGGGGTTAATAAGCTAAACCTAGTAGTATCTAAGTAGGCTAAAAGCTTAGTATACTTAGTTTATTAGGGTAGTAACTTATATTAGCTAAAAAACTACTTAGTATTAAGAATTATATTAGAAATAGTAGTTACTAAACCCCTATAGCTAGTAGTAATAAGGTTTACTATTATTATATATTATATTATACTAAAAAGAGTTAAATTAGTTAGCTAGTAATACAGCCCTCTTAGTAGCTATTCTAAATCTAATAGGAATAGTTAGGCTGTAATAGTAGTAAAGTATTACACTAGCGTCTTATAAAGTAACGTAGTGTAAAGGTTATTAAATTTATAAAAGAGTAGAGCTCCTAGCTTTATTATAAGATCTAACTATTAAGGGCCCTTAAGTACTAATTTAATACACCCCCCTAGCTTTTATAAAAGGTGTTAGACTTCTATTAGAGCTAGTTTATAATCTAGAAGGCCTATACTATATATCCCTCTATATTAATTATAGATTTAGGCTTACTATAAAGAAATCCCTATTACTACTTCCTTAACTTAACTAAGATTTAAACATAAGTGCTTAAGATTAGTAGTTTAGGTTGCTTTACATAAAGCCACTAAGCAAATAAGACTCTTAATTATTAAATTTATAAAAGAGTAAAGCTTCTAGCTTTATTATAGGATCTAACTATTAAGGGCCTTTAAGTACTAATTTAATAAAGGTAAAGAATAATAGAAATAAGTAATAATAAGGAACCTAAATAGAGGTTATAAAATAAAAGATAAGTCTTAGAAGTAAGGTATTATTATAGTTAACCTTCTTACTAAAAGAGGTTAATAGTATAAAGGATTATATACTTTATAGATATATAAATATATATATACCTATAGGGATATCCTCCTTTAGCCTATCTATCTACCTTATTCTATAATAAGTACCCCCCTTTAGAAAAAATACTTATCCTAAGTATATTAGAATATAAAAAAGAAAGTTACTATTAATCTACTATATTATCTACTGCTTTTCTCTTATATCCTATATATTTCTTTTTTACTTATTATCTTTAAAATTAATTCCTATAGTGTAGTGCTTCTTACTACTACCTTAAGCTAAGGTAGCTAGTAAGTTAGGTTAGCGTATATACTTAGTAGTACGCTAGGGAATTATAACTAATAGGGTGTAAGTAGATTAAGAAGCTAAGGTAAGCGTGTAGGTATCCCTAATAGTATTAGAGAGTTTCTCCTCTATACTAGTAACCTTATTAACTAAGGCTTTAAACTTATTACCTTTAAACTTATTAAGGGTATTAAAGTTATTAGCCTTCTTATTAAGTAGGGTAACCTTCTAAGTTAGCTTCTAAAGTTAATAGTTAAGGCTGTTAATAAGGGCCTCTAGATACTTAGATTTCTTAGCCTTTTTATATAGATTTTTAGTAATTTAGTAAATACTATTAGAGTACTTCTTAATAACTAGCTTATAAGACTTAGTAGTAGCTACTACTATATTAGTAATCTTATAAGTAACGTTAGCCTTAGTAACGTAGTTATTAACTTTTATATTTAGATTAGTAATATAGTTTTAAATTATATTAAGGAGAATAGTTTAGCTTTAGGTATTATATATATATATAATTTCTAGAATAGAAATTAAGTCTAATT
>JASUDE010000752.1:384-16879 GCA_034509685.1 Colletotrichum cereale | reverse complement strand
GGTGAAGAGTTTTCGGCTGTTAAGGATTCTAGTGGTTCACCACCTAGCTCACTAACAGCTGATGCCAAGAAAAATTAGGCGAGAGGGAAGTTGATTAGCCAGAATGGAATGACAACTTAACCTAACTGCTACTCCAGGCCAACGCTCTCATGGGCATCAAAGCCGTTTCTAACACAGCTGGCGAAAACACCTTTTCTGAGGACATACTGAAAATCGAGAAATGCGGTCCAAACGAGGATTACCTTACTATTATCGACGTACCTGGCATCTTCCGCACCACCACCGAGGGTGTCACCACGAGCAAGGATAAAGGACTTGTTAAGGATATGGTCAAGAGGTACATCAAGGACAGTCGAACTATCATTCTCGCCGTCCTGCCCAGCAACGTCGACGTCGCCACCCAGGAGATTCTGGCTCTTGCAGAGGAGGCAGATCCAGCCGGGGACCGAACAATCGGAATTTTGACCAAGGCCGATCTGGTGACGGAACGAACCGCCAGACTCGCTGTGGTGAACTTGGTGGAAGTCTCTCAAGCTTGGTTACCATGTAATTACAAACCGCGGGGGCGACGACCATGGCGAAGAGGACAATGTCTTCGCTGCTCTACAAGAGCGGGAAGCCATCTTCCAAGAACATCCCTGGAACAACCTTCCGGAGGATCGGTTTGGTATATCTTCGCTGAGGGAACGGTTGGAGGAATTACTTGGCGAGATCACTGATCGTGCGTTCCCTGAGCTCCGTGGCGAGACGCGACAGAAACTGGCAAATGCCGAGAAGAAGCTCAAAGATCTCGGTGTACCTCGCCAAACAGAGCGTGAGCAACAACAGTACCTCGTGGGCACTGCAAGCAACTTTCAAACTCTGGTTCGTGCTGCGCTAAATGCCGACTATTTGGCACATCCGGCATTTGCCAGGAACGCGTTGTGGCTTATCACAGCCGTCGTCAATAATCAGAGACGTGGGCTGAGCCCGAGGTTTCAGTGAAAGTGTTAGAACCTCCAATTGCTGCCCCTAAAAGCCCTGTCTATTATGAAGAGGAGGACAACGACAAGGGAGAGAGGGAAGATGAAAAGGATGACAGCAACATTCTTCAGCCTGATACATTTGACGTTCCTACTCCTGGGGCATTTCCCGACTTGGACAGCATCATCATCACAGATTGGTCTATTGACCTTCCGAAGCAGGGTATCATGGAGTGGATTGCGGCTGTTCATCGCCACTCCCGTGGCCTCGACCTGGGCTCTCTTGGCCACGGCGTTCTCCCAAATGTTTTCCGGGAGCAGTCGGCCAAGTGGGAGAGGATCGCGAAGCAATACCTCAGCAAGGTTCTGCTTGGGCGTACGTTTTGTTCGAACACCGCCGCTTGTCGTTTGGGTACTGAGACAGTATGCGCCCCTCTACATGTAGCAACTTGTGTACGGTATAAGTCCTATTTACTCTTAGTACTGTGCTTTGTAGCTTTGCATAACACTGGAGCTTCCACATCGCACAAGTTATGCATGTCATTGGTGCGGTAACCGCATATACCGGATGTGCATTGCAGGTCAACCAGAGGGCAGCCGTCAGCGGGCGCAGCGACACAGCCTCTCAGGCATACAACTGGACGCGCTGGCGGGTGCGTAGAGAGGCCAGGTCCAGCGAGGCATACTGGGTCGTCTGGAGCAGCGAAAGCGCCTTGTGTTCTCCCCGCCGCAGTGCAAGAGGTGAAGTGAGAGGCTCATATTTCGCTGGCGGAAACTGCCAGCTTCGTATGGCTTCTCAGGTTTGGCTAGCGTCGTCTGCAGCAGATCGCACGGCATTTTATGCAGTCGTCAGGTATGGTTGCGACAATGGGAGTTGGGGGCAGTAAACAGATGACCTAGTACTGTAGCTTTGCATTCCATAACGATGTACTTTGTACACGGCCTGCTCACGAAAAGGGCTGCACAGCGAGGGGCAACGGCCCCGGAAAGATGACTCACCCCTGAACTACGGTAGCCTTCGGAGAACAAAGGAGTGGAGTAGGGTGCCCTGATGGGATCCGCCGATGACTCTCGGCAGCATGCATAGTCAATGTTGTCCCCAACCAATTATCGCTGCCTTTTTGCCGCCATAAATAAGAATGGCTTGAATGACTGGGCCATCAGCCAATCGGATTGCGTATGTTTACATGCGGGGCTCGTCTGTATTGCGTTTTTTGGCTTTATCCGTTCATCACTGTTGGCGCTAAAACCACTCGACATGATAAGACCGACTCCATCGGAAAAGGCAGGTGGCAGTGCCCGTCAGGGAGTTACGTCGATATAGCCTTACTAACCTCGATGTGGCCATCTTCCTTATTCACACCGCAATACAACTTAGCTCTGCAGCCAAGCCTTTCATCGACAACAAACACACACCCTTAATTGAGTGATGGCATCAATTCCATCCGAAAATCTCCAACTCGGTGCACCTGAGTCTCATCCGAATGTGGTGTTCCTGACAGTGGAGACACTAGGCCAATTAAATTGGCAAATTGAACAACTTCAGAATACACGACCTAGTAATCATGAAGACGCCTTGGAACTGAGCGAGGCAGTACAACAAGCCAAACAGGGGGTTATCAAGATAGCGACAGCTCTGGAAGCTTATTATCAGAAGCTTGATGACGAACAAAAGCAGTTGGAGAATACGGCTGTGACAGAGGAGAAAACGTTAGTTGTATGACCAGAACAGTCGGAACTCGACTCGCGAGGTCGACGCAAATGGCTATGTGGATCACGAGATTAATTAGTGGAGAATAGACAAATGAAAAGCGGGAATGTTAGCAAGACATGTTCGACCCAGAGAGGAGCATCACCAACTACTCAGCCACCGATAAGATGGGTGACATGGTCGGCATGACGGTCGCTACTGTGCACAATACCGGAAGCCGACTAGGCGGAGATCGTAGTACTTGCGTCGTGCCCGCATCGTGTATCATGGCTGATCTGACTCGTAGCCTGCGATTGGCCTCCTCTTTGTTCTGTGTCATTTCACTTATCGCGGAAACTCTGAAAGCGCCCGTGGCCTGCTTCTTGCGGCGCTAGGGCGGAAGATCAGGTCCAAAGTCTGGTTAGTCAGCGTACGGCAGGGCGCAGCTGTGAGGGAGAAGCAAGAGCTACATAGGGTTACTTTCCATCGTCCTAGCACCCAGATGGCGCTCGCGCAGTATTGCGGATCATCCGATTGGATACAAATGGCGGAGACGGGTCTGCAGACCAGAGAACCCTGCCAGAATTGAGGGAAAATACTATTTGATTGGCACAAGCGCCGAAACGCCCGGGCCTCTGCTTTGCCGCCAGAGAGCTGAACGTCCCAAGGACAGCCGTCCGCTAGGCGCTGTTGAGCATGCGGTCATGACATGCGTGGCCTGTCTTAGGTACTTCAAGGCCATGTTTTCCCGCATACGTGCTATAGTGAGAAACCCCATCCGGCAAAAAGGCCAAAGCTTTATCCTGGAAATTTGAACGGGTATCTCTAGTTGTGTAGAACTTTACGTAGCAGCTTCCTCGTTGGTCTAATTTCGTAAACACTAGCCCCCACTCCTAGTAAACGATGCAATGCACATCGACCTGACAAGACAGCTTGGCAGTTGGGCAGACATCGGTACTCACAACAAGTATATGCAAGCTTGGTCGAGGGGACTGGCTGATATCGGACTCGTGAGGTCGCACAACATTAGGCCATTGCCTGCGGTGGCCTTGCCGATCTTTTGATTCAGTTAAGAGACTGGCCGGCGCGTTGTCAGTCTAGCTGCCTGGTGTGTCAAGATACCCTATGAGCCTGGGGTCGAAGAAGCAGGGAAAGTGTTCCATGGCCTCCGATGTGCCGAGTCCGCTATGGCCTTCATACTGATCCTGCGTAGATCCACCAACGCATGTCACTTCATTGCATCTATAAAGCGCCAGCTCTGATCTGTAGCACCCCACTGCAAGATCAAAAAATTATTCGCACCTGCAGCTGTGCCACCTAGCAACATGGGCCCTATTTTATTAGAATCGGACGAGCATCGCGACTTGCTCGACAACATCGACAAGCTGCGCTCTCAAGGCATCGGCAGCTATGTTGACTTGCCAGAGATCATTGTTTGTGGCGAGCAGTCTGCTGGAAAGAGCTCAGTATTAGAGGCCATTTCGGGCATGTCCTTTCCCACCAAGGACAACCTTTGTACGCGTTTCGCGACAGAACTGGTCCTTCGTCGGGACGCCGATACAGGAACCAAGATTTCGATTATACCTGCACTTGAAAGAACTGCTGCGGAGATCGAACAAATCTCCCAATTCAGACCCCAGATTGACGTCGACGAACACTCCCTTGGCCAAGTCATCGAGGATGCGAAGTGCGCCATGGGATTGTCGGACAACAAGGTCTTCACAACAGATATCCTCCACATCGAGATACGTGGACCCTCTCAGCCGCATCTCACGATGGTCGACCTTCCAGGACTCTTCAGGGCCGGCAATCAGGACCAGTCTCTCGAGGATGCTACAATCGTCAGGGAAATGGTGTGCAGATTCATGGAGAGACCAAGAAGCATCATTCTGGCTGTCGTGTCGGCAAAAAGCGATTTTGCTCTTCAAGAGGTCACCGAACTCACCCGCAAGATTGATCCACGAGGAATTCGCACATTGGGCCTTGTCACCAAGCCAGACACCTTGGACGCTGGATCAGACAGCGAGGCAGCATACCTCAGATTGGTCCAAAACAAGGACGTGAAGTTTCGGCTCGGGTGGCACGTCCTGAAAAATCGTAGTTTTCAGACGAAAGACGCCTCCACGGAAGATCGCGACAAGGCAGAGGAGGTCTTCTTCAATTCTGGGGTCTGGGCATCCATTGACCCACGATTTCTTGGCATCAAGTCACTAAAGCCCCGGTTAAGCAACGTATTGAAGGACCAAATCCTTCTTCAGCTCCCCAGCCTTCTACACGACATTGAAACCAGCCTTGAGGATTGCCGCCAGAGGCTGAAGCACATCGGTCCATCACGAGAAACAATCAGAGAGCAGCGCCAGTATCTACTGAGAGTGAGCCAGGAGTTTTCTATCTTGATGAAAGCTGCAGTAGAAGGAAACTACAGTCACTCTTTCTTTGGCAACGCTCTTGATGAAGACGGATACAGAAGGCGTTTACGAGCGGTCGTTCAAAATACCCTGACGGCTTTTGCGGCAGACATGGAGATGAAGGGTCGGAGTAGAGTCATCACGGAGCATCCATCACAGACCGGCATTTCTGGTGCAAAGGAGATAAGACGTCTCGAATACATTGATGAGGTGAGAAGGTTCATCAGACGCAGCAGAGGTTGCGAGCTCCCAGGCACATACAACCCAATGATCATCAGCGAGTTATTCACACAACAGTCCCAGCCGTGGCGGCAGTTGGCAACAGTAACAAAGGATACTATTTTGCAATCGGTTCGACATGAGACGTACGCCATCTTGACCTACGTGGCCGGTGCCGAAACAATCGAATCACTTATGCGCGTCGTTGGTAAGACTCTGGAAAGTCTCAAGACCGGACTTGATAACAAGATAAACGAGTTGGTGAACCCACACACCAATGGTCACCCGATAACTTTCAATCATTACCTGACCGAAAACGTACAAAAAGCGCAAGCTGCTAGGCGTAGTGCACAAATGGAAACCGCCCTAGAGAGCTTCTTTGGAGGTGGTTTGGAAAGTGGAAAATTTACGTTAGACCCAAGAGTACTTCTGGCACAACTACTGAACATAACAGAAGTAGACATGGAAGTCTACGCGTGCGAGAACGCGATCGATTATATGGAAGCCTATTACAAGGTAAGTGGATTTATATTTTGTATGAGCCATTTCCGAGTATGTGTTTATACTAAAAGAATTGTAGGTCGCCTTAAAGAGATTCGTCGATGATTTCAGCGTTCTAGCCGTTGAAAACTGTTTGATTGGGCTTCTGCCAGATCTATTCACGCCAAGCGTCGTCTTTGACATGGCCGATGATCAAGTTCAACAGCTTGCAGCTGAAAGCCAACAGCTAATAGACGAGCGCACACAATGCCTTGAGAAAGAGGGAGTTCTTGAGGTTGGACTCCAGACCTTGAGACTTCTAAGCAGGCACCATATTGTAGATTCAGGTAAGACCGTGCGATTTTGCAATTCCAAACATTTACTTTTCCAGGTACTGAAATTCCTTGATAGATGCTTTGGAGGAAGTTAACCCTGCAGAAACCACGACCTTGACGGAACCAGGGGAGTCTGAAGTTGTTTCAGGATATTCGACGCAGGCAATATTTTCGGTAGCCGGATCATTTACGGGAACCAGGGGTACACCCGAACCCGCGATAAAGGCAGCTGAACAAGGCGTGTTTATATGGAGTCCAACGCCTACGAAGGAAGAACCCGAACACTTATGGGGCAGTTCTTTTACCTCCAAAAAACCCAAAAAAGGGAAAAAGTATTAGGGTATCTGTCGCCAGCGCTATTCCCAGAGCAACCAACACAGCTTCGGCTTGAAAAGTTAGTCGGCTGACTTGAGCTTATCCGCAACATTAACTGGCTGATTAGTTACCTCTTTCCAGCAGAATATGAGTATTTGGGTTGTCAGGATTGATCAGTTGATCTATGAAGCTATTCTTGGCGTATTGAAAAGCGTATAATCACGTTTTCTTCCCCTCTCTATCTCCATAGTCCCAATCCTCTTCCCATCCTTCTGCTTCTATTCGTCCCACACTGAGCACTCTTGCGTGATGCCGGTACTGTGCCCTTACATGCCTCCGACAGATAATGCGGTCAGATCAACTGCAAAATCTCCCCCTTCGTGGACAAGATCTCGAAATGTTTTTTTCTTCCAGAGATGCGATAGCCTTGTATGTGCGGTTCGCGCCACTAGACTCCTTGGTTCTTGGTCCATCTCTGTGGTTGAGTAATATGTCTCTCGGATGCAATCGATAAATCCTTCGCAGTTCCAAAGTGTTTCGAGCTTTGATACAAGCTTATCGAGGGAGTATTTTTTGAGACACTCTACTTGGAAATACTCGACCAGCGCATAGACTCGAATATCTTTGGTCATTTCGTCGTCATCTACAAAGCAGTTAGTTTCCTGGCAGAGAACAAGAACAATGGCCTCACCTCCGTCCTCTAACTCGGTCGACGGGTCCTCGCTGTACGTGCCAGTATACATGAGCTCGAAAACCCGCCAGTAAGCATGGTGGCTCCCCTCCGTAAATTCGAATTTGTTGGTCGTGCCTTCCTTGAATGCAAGTTGGAGAGCCTTGGAGAAATAGCCGCTCTGGCAATCGAGCACCAGACAGTGCGCGGGCAGGTTATGCTTGCCGATGAGAATCTGGACATCTGAATGATCTGGCTTGTTGAAGAAGCTAGTTCCGTCAGAAGTCGCTGCTCCTTGTTCTTTAGTTATTAATAACATACCGAGCTATGTCTATGATGGGGGTTGGATTCGAATCTGACGTTTTCTTTTCCGCCGGCATGGTACTATCAATGCAATACTTGCAGAGTCGTTTGGTGTTATTCTGGAGGCAATCAGCTGGCTCTCCCCATTCAAGGCTGTGGGGAGTTCATGGAAAAAAGGATGCTAGGTTCCCTGTTGTCTAGTCTTCTTGCGAGCCAGGGAGAATCAAAGACACTGGCCTCCGCAGGCTTGGCTAGCGGCAAGTTTTGTTGGTTTGTTGAGGTTGGAATAATGATACTTGTCCACAAACCACAGGTGGCTCTTGAAACGACCAAAACATTTGTGAAAGCGAGCCCTTTTCTGTGTCTGGTCACATACTGATGACCTCACCACGTGGCAGCGGGGATAAGAGCTTCAATTCGCCAAAAGCAGTGCCTCTGCTAGAATGTCGACGCATCAGCCTCAAAACAATTATGCGTTGCACCCCGCTCGCCGCTGAGACATTGCGCCCCCTTACCTCTGCATCAGCGATGGGCATCAACCGGCCTCCTGCAGCTACATCATGCCATACTACAAGTACGGATTGACAATAAGCTCCGTGATGAAATAAACCAGATGATGGCGCAATATACTGTAGAGTGTTGTTTGGTGGGTACCAGCGGGGCTGGCTTATTGCCGGGTTGAACGTTGCTACACAGGGCCGTTCCCCTCTCCTTAAAGTCTAACCATAATATCCCTATCTACTTATACAACGAATGCCGAGGCAATTTCAGGCGTTTCGTACATTTGTCCCCATAACTATCCAATTTGTCAGGTAATTACTTTTTGAACGCACTTGGTGACCCTTCATGCCGCCATGGATCCTGACCCATTTCAATACACGGACAAGCCCGACCTGTCAAAGGGCGAAGACGAATTAGTAGAACTTCATCCTGACGGCGATGTAGTGTTAGTCGTCGGTGATCACAAGTACAACCTCCAGCGACAACTGTTGATTCATTCCAAGGTCCTCGCCATTGCCTCTCCTTATTTTGCTACCCTCTTCGGGCCTGTCTTCCAGGAAGGCAGGACAGCCAAGCAAGAGGGTTTCCCACGGATTAAACCCGAAGAGGATGACGCAGGAGGCATGAGAGTCATTCTGTATTTACTCCATTTCAAATCAAAAGACGAATACAAGAACATCGAACCTAGAGTTCTACCGCTGGTCGCAAGAGCAAGCGATAAGTACGGTTGTAGCACAGCCTTGTCGCCTTGGATATTTAGATGGTTGCACGACACACCGGAGCCTTCCAGCCCTGACGAGCATGGCTATCTTCTTGTCGCAGCCTATGTATTTGGTGCTACAGACCACTGGCGGTCCATCTCTACAAGAGCGGTCAAGCAAATGGCGCTCAATTTGAGGCGTCGTGGTCAAATCACGAAGTCTTATCCCTTTTGCCTCAACATATCGAAGGTATTTTGGAAACCCATTGTCCAGAGCCTTGAACTGACGAAAGAAAAGAAGCTTTAGAGAAAGAAATATCTTCGATGCTGGATCTTCTACAAGATGAGATGGGAAAGGTTGAAGGGGTCTTACAAAGCGATGTCGCAGCTTACAAAAAGGATCCCCTCCTCTGTCTCGAGTGTGGACGGCTTCACCCCGGCGGAAGCAAGCAATGTCACCCCTGTAAAAACAAGAGCTTCCATGAATCGTTTTGCACAGCACAATCCCGAGTCGCCGAGTATTTTGATATCCTAAGGCGGAACGAACTGTGGCCGTCAGTCGCTCCCTTTCGGACTGGTACGATCACAAGCATTGGCAACCAATTATCCGGGTTGAATCCCGACAAACATTGGTGCGGGGCCGGTCTCATCTGTCCGTTGAAAGTCAATGTTTACTCTCCAAGTACACGAACGAACCGCATCATTAGAAATATTGAAGGTATCTATATGAAGGACGATAGTGCTTTGGCTTGATATACACTGTTCATGAGATGTACCAAGATATCGCCAAGTACAGTTAATCGAAGTCATTTTGGACTTGAATGATGAGACAAAACAAACCTATAGTTCTATAGTTTAGTTCATCGGGATATGTCTATAGGACATAGACGGCTTGTCTTCTCCCCAAGGTTGCGAGGCGCGGAGCCGGGTCGAAATACGTCCGCCGGGTAAGTGGGTCCGACATCGGTGGCCGGGTCCGGGTGGCCAAGGCTGTACGGGTGCCACTGCGACAAATTCATTAAAAGCCCTGAAATATACGTTTATTATTAGTAGGGAGGCTACTTGCGCCTCCAAGATTGCTGGAAAACGTATTTGTGCGAAAAGATTACCATCCTTCTGTTGTCGGGATTACCGGAACTGGAAGTTTTGTCGCTTTTGCGAAGCCACTTCTTAGCCAATATCCAGGTCACTAAGCAGGGCCCAAAGCGGCATTGATCAGCTAACAAAAATTCACAGGAATTAGATATCACGAAGCAGGGTCACCCAGGGGGTAATCATTGTAGTTGAAAGTGGCTTGTTCCCATACAAGTGAATTGCCTAGCAAAGCTGGCATTAGTATGGATCGTTTCGCATCGCGAAGCGACCTCGTGTAACAAAGCGGTATCGTTGGCAGTATCCCACTCCGAGGCTCAATTAAGCTTCGTGACATTAGATTGGACGTGATCTTTTGTACATGCCATGAACTGTCATGCCCTGCGTCGCACTAGATTTAGCACTCACTTGGGGTTCAGTCATTCTTGTAGGTAATTTTCTCGTGGGTATAGCGGCCGATAAGAAGCCGACCAGAACCAAGTATGAACCAATCAATTTATCTATTCTTTATCCATACGAATGCCGTGTCGCTCTCATTCTGCCTTTCCCAGTGTTTCCACATCTTCGACACTGTCTTTTCAGCCGAGTAGCACTAGTTTACCACCTTGTAATGAAGGTCTTGGTCAACCTTTACTACCATCTACTACGCGCAGCCCAGTAAGTGTGCGACATACTTATGATTGTAGAATTTTCCTCGCGGTCTCCAAGTGCTGAATCTCCTTCTTCAGCGTCTCTCTGGACTCTCTTGTCTGTCGGGATTCTCCCGCCACGAGAACTAGCTTCTCTGTGACTAGATCAAAAGCCCATTGCTCCGAGAAGAGCGAGAGGGGACTACCAGGGCCAGAAAGCAACTTGGAGCTGACCACTAGATTGAAAATATTGTCAATAAATCGCTTCTGGGCTACTTTGTAGTGAGCTTTGAGAGTGTCGTGGATCGCTTCCTTAGCGTGTGCGGCGTTGCTCTTGTTCGCGACTGCTTCCGCAACATCATCCAGCATGATAATGTAATAATCACTTCAACTTTTATTACTACGGTACTCCTGACGGGCCTTTGGCCGCAGAGTTTCCCTGATCCGCGCGCCGCAGCTCCTCTGATGGTTGTGGTTAAAGTAGTGATTCAGCGTGTAAGGTGGCAACTGCCGCTCAGCGTTGACGAGAAAGGTTGCAAAGTTCATGCTATCCTCATACTTGGCGAGAAGGTCGTCCAAAATGATGGATGAGACGCCCTGAAGCACTTGGGTATATGTGCAGACGACTTCTAGCGCCACCAGTACGAAACGATGAATAATGGTGATAATCTTGCTAATGTATTGTTTCGTGATTGTTTCCCACCTTTCCGATTGGTCCCGGAAAATACTTGCAAGAATTTTGGAGCCGAAAGACCCCAATTCAAGGCCGCGGGAGCGCTGGTGGACAGCTTCAAGCCACTTCATGATGCCTTTCTTAGGAGGCTCGGTGACCCAATCCGTGACAGTGATTTTCTCCAATTCGGGGAATTCACTGGGGTCAGGATCGTCAAACTCATCAAATTGCAAAATTTCACTCTCAAGCTCATACTCCTCGGGAGTCGCAGGAGGATGAGGTGGAGGAGGAATGACAGGACTTGGGGGTGCAACCACACCTTGTGGGATCGCGACCGCAACCTGCCTCTCGGATTCGAAAGCATATGTCCGAGAAAAGTTGTCGAAGTCTGTATTGAACCGCTCCGTTGCGATGACCACGGCCGTGATGAGACGCAATTCCTTCCTGTCAAATGCAGAATGCGCTGAATAGTCGGCAACCAGCGCGGCACGAACCAGAGTTTGGAATTTACTGGCAATACCGACGAGATATTGTTGCTGCTCACGTTCTGTCTGGCGAGGCGTGCCGAGGGCCTTGAGCTTCTCCTCGGCACGTGCCAGTTTTCGGCGTGTCTCAGTACGGAGCTCAGGGAATGAACGATCCGTGACCTCTCCAAGCAGTTCTTCCAAACGCTCTCGTAGAGCAGATATACCGACACGGCCTTCCGGAAGGTTGTTCCACGGGATTTCCATGAACATGGTCTCACGCTCGCGCAGAGCAGTTGCGGCATCACTTTCTTCGCCGTGGTCGTCTCCCCCGCGATTCGTAACCCTATGGTAACCGAGCTTGAGAGGTTTCCGATTACCTTCCACCAAATTCACTGTAGCAAATTTCGCAGTTTTTTCTTTCAATAAATCGGCCTTGGTCAAGATCCCGAGGGTCCAGTCGCCAGCCGGGTCAGCTTCCTCTCCGAGCGTCAGGGTCTCCTGGGTGGCGACATCGACATTGCTGGGCAAGACGGCGAGGATGATGGTACGGTTATCCTTAATGTACCTTCTTACCATGCTCTTGACGAGTTCTGTGTCCCTGTTGGTGGTGACACCCTCAGTGGCAGTGCGGAAGATGCCGGGCACGTCTATGATGGTGAGGTAGTCCTTGTTCGGGCCGCATTTCTCTATCTTCAGCACATCCTCGGAAAAGTTGTTTTCATCGGCTGCATATTGGTTATACTTGTCCTAATTCTACACGGATGACAATTTTACCTGTGACAAGATGTTGAGAAACTCTGTGCGAAGCTGTGCTATCGTCTGCAACTGCCTGCGGTACGACTCGAGCTTCTTTCTGTGGTCTTGCGAGGCATGTGGTCCAGGTATGATTTTGATATCGATCCTTTCGTAGGCTTCGCGGCGATGAGTGATTTGGGTGGCGTACCGGGTGCAAAGTTCCTGGCCACGGGGGAAGGGGATTCCGGTTATGCTCTCTAACAAAGAGGACTTTCCTGAGCTTTGATCTCCTACAGCCACAAGTTGTGGTAGAGGTAGATAAATGCCGAGGTTTCCATCGCGGAACTGATCAACTTTCTGGAGCCGAGCTAGGCTCGTTAAGGGAAGGAATTGCTGCTGAGAAAGCTCTGGTGACATCGCGACGGGGTGGATGATGTGGAACGATACTTCCTTGTATAGAAGAGACAGGAGAGTTAACCCACCCGCCCTAGATATTGCGCATCCCCACTTCCTGCGCGGGGTATGAAACACCATCAACGTCATCACCACCTAGATACAAACCAACATAACATTTTCTATTCTTAACCAAATAACGCCATTTTTTAGCATAATTAAATCATATCTGTCGCAGTGCTTGATGAATATCATCACTCAGTCACGGAGGAAGGCACTCACCAGAATGTCGAATCCTACAGCTCGCTCGTCCGTTACATGTCCGGAAACAAGTCGCCACCTCTCTTTGGTAATAGTTTGATGCATTTTTTCATGCTTCCATGTTGGGACACGCTTAATACCCTAGTCTCAGATATATTGTCTACTACATCAAGACGAACCATGGTTGCCTGCATATATGCAACCCGCTTCCGTTGATTAAATGATTATTCTGGGAGAACACAAGGGTGTAGACCACTGGCTATTTGACAATAGTATTTTTTATTTTATTTTTAAAAGCAAACGTGTAGAAAAACGCAAGCCAGGGCTACTGACGTTTACTGTTATAGCATCATCGTAGGTAACAAAGCCAATAGTTCTGCAAGAGTTTTATGTCCGACCCTTTGCAACTACTTCTCAGTCGTTTGGTCCCGATTTTAGGTTCCTCTCTTCAACAGTAGCATACACGCCCAAGGCGCCGAGGCCGATTACGACAGTGGCCATGGTTGAGAATCTCTCTTCTCGTTCTCTAGTCTAACGGTTTTCCATCAGCAGACCCCCCCTTGACTGTTTGATAATCCGTAAAGCCGGCATTGTGGACCGTTATTATGATTTGAATCTTCAGAAGAGGCGATGATGGCTTTAGGCCAGACCCAGTTCCCGAACACCTCGGACTGAAGGGCCCTGTCCCCCTGTCCAGCAGTATCGCAGTCGGATTAATGTCCGTGCCAACGTACAGAGATTTCCTGATCGAGCATGTAAGCCGGCAGGCTTTGGTCTCAGCCAGCAAATTGGAAATGCGGACCTTTGAGGTGGTTTTGCAACCAGGGGACCCAAGCTCCACCTCTGCCTGACCGTATGTAAAAGCGGACTTTTGCACAGATGCAGAGTATTGCAGGGTATAAGCATTACTGTGCCGCGACTGAGCATGGTGAAAACATGACTGAACTTGGTCATTTGACCGGCTACGTGCTCATGTTGGGTCAGCAGTGAGTTAGCACCCAAGTGTTGGATGGCGTCTCTTTGAAGTGGAGACAGGTGTTGGCAGGCGTTTATCAAGCCATGTTATGTTGTTGGACAAAAGTTCCAACATCGCTGCCTAGGCCCCCCGCTCATGTAGCCAAGGTAACAGGGATGGGTGGTCCCAGTCGAGAGCGGTTGGGCCCGATAGTCTGGTAACTAGCGCGTATCAGCGGCTCCATACCATGCAAGGTTCAGTACCTGTATATTGATAAGACCGCGCGGACCGCCGGAAGACCTCCTGAGAAAGTAACTGCTTTGTTTGAATTATTGGGGTAAATGTGGGTTCTTCGCTGGGTATTGTTTCGAGGCGCCCAAATTGCACGAACAAGTATGTCTTTATACTATGTACACCCCAGGATTTCTTGCCAGGATTTCTTGGGTGGCGATAGATAACCAACCAACCAATCGAAGAGTAGTCTTAGATTCCTAATCGGCTATCGTGATGCATGTTACCGGCTTCCAGCGAGTAGAATTCGTACTACGTGTGACGGGTATGTTTGACCGGATTCTTAGGTATTGACCAACAGGCAGGGACTGAGCCCGAAAGCTAGCACGGGTCTAAAAAAGGCTGGTATAAGCTAGGGTTAATTCGCTCGGCAAATCATCTCGATGATTTTAGGCCCTTTGATTGGTCAGATGTGTGGTGTGGTCTAGGCTAGACTTACGGGTACTTGACAATGGGTTTAGAGTTTGGCTTGATATCATAGTAGTAACCTACCCTCCACGCACCCTACATCCTGTGCACTATCATCGCCATCGTCATCACTGTCACCACTTATTTCGCCAAGCTTGCCTTGCCGCTAACCCTTCTCCCTCTTGTGTTAGTGCTAGCTACCCAACTAGATCTGCAATGCGTTAACTCGTTACTCTAGAATAGTCAGTCTAGTTTCCTGCTCATAGTATCCCTGTCCCTTTCCCACCTTTCTAGATAGGTGACAAATCGTATGGGTAACTACACCCCTGCCTAGCCAGGTGGGTAGATCCAAGCGATGCGGCAGATTAGCAGACCTACCAGAAGTCGACCATTGGACGAAAGATACGGCTTCGTCCCATTTCTGGCTGCTGACTGAATGATGCCCTGAAGCGCTGGGTTCAGATAGATAGTGTACAAGGTACGCAGTGCTGGTCTGACACATCTTGGCGTATTGCCAAATAACGTTCTAAGGGACTAGGGTAAAAAAGTACAGCGGAATAAGAATGACGGCCAAATAATAAGAAAAAGGTTGAAAATAGAGAATAGCAGGAATATTTTCAATGCTATTTGGCTCCCTGTCAGGAATAAGTAACCTGCCACAAATGTGTGGGGCCAATGATCACGTGACAATGGGGCGCTGCGTGAGGGAGCAAGGACGTAGCCTACTTAATAATTACAAGCAGCGCACATAAGAGAGGGAAAGGGGATCGCTTAGGTATTCGCGCGAATAGCGGGTAATCATAAATACACGCAAGGTTACCCCGACCAAGAGAGCGCTTGCTGACGACGAATGGCTTGGGTTGAGGAGTTTGGTAGGGTGCCCAAGGGCAAGGGTTTTTCCTGCTGTAAGTGTAGGGGGGAAAGTCTTCTTGGGTCAATACCCAAAGTAAAATGATACAACTTGTTTCTGATTCCAACCTGCTGAGGAATAGAAAGTCACGTGCCCGTTGACTGTTGAGGTTACGTTACGGAGGGAGAGTTAATCACTGGTGAAAGTCGTCGTTGGCGGAAGCTCCAAACACACAGTACGAGACGAAAGGCCTAGGGGATGCGGATTAGATACCTTGCATATTTGATTTCAGCCGGATACAACATACCCTACCTGAACCTACCTGAATTTGATGTCACTTAGCCCCACGCTGGAAATGTCAGTCCCACTGATCAGTTGGTTACAGTTTCCCTACTTTCCACCACGATAAGCGCTCTCCATGTGATGGGAAAATAGACAGTGGGTCTTGCAACGGGACGGAAGACGGAGCCCCGCCGATCTGCTTAGCATGGCAAAGGACCTACCGTACTGACTCAATATTAGCCTTTAGGTAATGGCCAGTTCCTCGCGTCCGAGTCAAACATTCTAATTGGCTGACTTATGGCGTAGCTGGAGACAAGGAATGTGCCTGTAAATGTGAAGTGAGACCACTTCCAGTTGAATACAACACCTCCATGCAGATTTAGCAATGACGGACCGTTCTAACCCTGCAGTCATTCCGTCCCATGTAGCTTGTGTTGATGTCTCCTCGTATATGCAGCTACAATCACACCTAGCGCGCGCTTACTTCTTACCGTCCATGGCACGGAAAGGTTCAGGCTCGAAATCGTAACAATATTCACATACATAAGGTGTCGACCAGCGGAATCCACATGTCCTTTTTATCTTGTCACCTCATTGTCGTTTGAGTCGTCGGGTCTTTCACTACTATCACCAACCTTTATTCCATTTACTGAGTTGCAAAATGCAAAGAACTGGTTCCCTTCTCATTAGATATGGCGGGTCCACAAGTTTGTCGAACCTCCCGGCGGCTTTCAAGGCCACAGTTGAGGAGGCCAGCAAGAAAATAGAGTCTGACGTAAGTGCAATATCACCACGGTCACTACTGACCCCTAAATAACTTCTTTCAGTATCCAAAAGTCACCGAGGCCAAAATTCAGTGGGTTTTTACTTGAATAT
>JASUDE010000751.1:0-16926 GCA_034509685.1 Colletotrichum cereale | reverse complement strand
TCGGCATCGTGGGTTCCGTGGTGGGCCTGATCAGGGGTGGCTTATGGCCGCGATATCCAGCAAGGCCTCACATGGGCCCAGCCCGTTACACTAAGGTAGTATTTAATCTTAAAGTTAAATATTATAAGATTTTATAATATTTAGCCTTAGCGTCTACTTAACTAAGGTTTATTAGTAAGGTAGTAGTGTTTTAGGTAATTAGTTAGGAAGACTATCTAATACTAGTTATATAAAAAGAAGTAGTATTACTACTATATAGCTTTATAAATAGCTAGTAGCTTTACCTTTAGTATACTATATTAAAGCTTAGCCCCCTTTAGTTTTTATAATATATATACTATAGGGTGCTATTAATAATTATAAAGCTAGTATAAAACTACTTTAATTATAAAAGTAAAAGTATTTATCTTAACTTAAATAGGCAGCTTTAGGTTAAAATAGTATAGTACTAAAGCTATAGTAAAGAGGTCTTTAAGTCTTTAAAACGCCTTTAGTACTCCCTTAGTAATCTCTAGGGGATACCTCCTTTTTATAGTTAGTAGATTAGTTAATAGGGTATATACCTTTATATAATTATAAATAAACTAGTAATAAAACCTAGTAAACCTTAAGAAGACCTATATATTTTAAATACTAGTAAGTACTAGCTACTTTATAATAGCTTATATATAGTCTTACTTTATAGTAATACTATCTTTTACTATTATAAATCTTAAAAACCTAATAGACTACTTATAAAACTTATACTTCTTAAGGTTAGCTACTAACCTAGTAGTATTTAGCCTATTAAGTACCTACTTTACTATAGCTATATATAATTCTTAGTTTTTTAAGAAGATTAAAATATTATTTAAATAGATAATATAAATAATATTTACTAACCCTACTAAAGCGTTATTAATATAGGCTTAGAAAGTAGCTAGTATGTTAACTAGTTTAAAAGGTATAACCTTATATTTATAATAGCTATAACGTATATAGAAGGCTATTTTCTACTTATCTCCCTTATAGATACCTACCTAATAGTACTTATCCTTTAAATCTAGCTTAGTATACTATTTTACTTTAGATAGATAGTTAAGGATCTTAGTAATTAGTAGTAGTAGTATTTAATTCTTAATAGTAATATAGTTAAGCCTTTAGTAGTTAATATAAAGCCTTAGCTTACCCCTTTTCTTAGGTATAAATAAGATTAGTATGCCTATTAGGCTTTTAGATTACTAGATCTAACCTTTTACTAAGGCCTTCTCTAGATATTCCCTAAGCTTAGTAAGCTTTAGCTTTACTAAAGGGTAGATAAGGCCTTATAGAGGTTCTGCTTTTAGTTCTAAGTTAATAGTATATACTCTATCTTTAGTGCCTCTCTAGTGTTTTATTACTTTAAAGATATAGGCTTATTTTATATACTTAGGAGGTAGACTTAGCTTCTCCCTTAGCTTAATAGTAGTATATATATACTAAACCTTTATTCCTACTATAAAGGTTACTTTAGTATCTTTTAATACCTTCTTAATAGCTTTTTTACTTACTACTTACTTTATATTTTTACCCTTTAGCTAATACGTCTAGTTAAGTGTCTTTTAGCTTAGGTTAAGAGACGCTACTTTCCCTTAAGGGATACCTAGGATTATAATATAATCCTTATCTAAGGTAGACACTTAAAATAGGTATACTTCTATCTTCTTAATACTAAGGTTATCTATTATTTATATAGTTAGGACTTCTTAACTATAATTAGAAGCTTTTAATCTCTATAGGCTTTATAGCGCTAGTTTATTACTAACCTATAGTAAATAACCTATTTATAATACTACTTTCTAATTAACTATATTATAATTTATACTTATATTAATTAATACTTTCCCTTTTTTTTATACCCCCTTAATTCTTACCTATAGGGTTACTTTAAATCTTTAGTAGCCTAAAGCCTATTCCTATAGTATATTAATTATATTTACCTCTATAGCTTCTCTTATTTTAGTATATCTTTTACCTAAATACCTAGGTTATCTATAATAGTAATAGTTAGGCTTTTAGTACTAGTTAAAGTAGTAGCTTTTATTTCTATAATTATAATATATAATAGACGCTTAGTTATATATTAGTCCCCTTTTAGTTAGTTATATACTACTTTTTTATTCTACTTAGCTTAGTTTATTTAGTTTATTAGTTAAGGGTATAAGAGTACCTAATAGCTTACTCTTAACCTCTATAGTTATATAAAGTAGTTCTTAAGATAGCTACTAGCTAAGCTTCTTTAGTATACTACCTTAGTAGTTAGTATTTATAAGAGCCTTCTATTAGATTCTTCCTATTATTTCTACTTACTTAGTAATATTATCTAACGCCTCTTAGGTATTTAGTAGCCTATAAGCTATAACCTTATCTTATAAGTTAGGGAGGATATAGTTAATAACGTTAATTACCTATAGCCTTTTTAGTAGTTAGTCTAAGTACTTTACCTCTAGCGCTTTATACTAGTTAATAAAAGCCTAGTATAATTACCTAAGTTTCTAGCGTTTATCTTTTAGTTTTAAAACTATATTATATACTTATATATTCTTATTAGCTACACTATTATATAGCTACTTCTTTATAATAGGCTAAGTAACCTTTATCTAGTTATTTCTAAAGTATATATCTATATATATTACCTATTAGTAGCCTACTAGTCCTTCTAAATATACTTCTATATAAAGTACTTTATTACTATTATTTTCTATACTACTTAAGGTAAATTAGCCTATAAGCTTAAACTAAAAGTCTATTAGTTTAGCCTAACTCCCTCTTTTATATTAAAGAGGTACTAATTACTTTCCCTAATTATTTAGTCAGTATTACTTAGGGGCTACCTACTAATTAGCTAGTACCTCCCTATTAAGTAGTACGTTAGGGTTACTTTTATTTTAAAGTACTATAATTATTTCTATATTTTTTTACTTTTAGGCCTTAGCTATTTTTACTTATATTAAGGCTTACACCTAGGCTATAGTTATCTCCTTTATAACTTTATAGCTATAATTAGTAATAATAAGGGTAGTAGTATCCTTTAGGTTATTACTAGTAGCACCCTAAGTATCCCTACTATTATAGTTATTCTAACTAGTAGGATCCTAATAGGTTAAAGCCTTCTTAGTATTTATTTATTAAATTTAGTAGGTTATTAGGGTAAAATCTTAGTCTATTATCTTATGTGTTCTTATTATTCTTCTACCTTATAGCTAAAATTTACCTATAAGGTTATCCCTTAAGGGGTAAATAGCGGTAAATCTATAGCCTCTTATTAGCCTAATTCCCCTATAAAGTAGGGTATATTACCTAAAGATTCCCTAGCACTTTACTATGTACTACTATAATATTTTACTAAATTTAATATACCCCCTTAGGGCTGCCTAATTCTATAAGGTAATAACCTATAATAAGGCTAGCCTAACCTTACTTTATGTAGTGTATTTCCCTTTTATATTATTAATATTCTATATGTTATCCTTTATTATATTTACTTTTTTTTTTAATTTTCTTTTTTATCTTATATATATAATTTACTTTAATTTACGCCTATTAATTACTTATATATAATTACTATATAAATTTAGTAAAAGGTTATACTATAAGCGCCTTTATTATCCTATTTACTATTATCTTAGTAGACTACTAATACTTTATAATAATCCTCCCTTTAGTAACTTTTTAGTGTAGCTAGTAGTTATAAATATCTATATAGTAAAGCTTTATCTACAGCTAGATTATCTTAGTGCTAATAAAGCGTATAGTCTATATATTATTATAGTTAATTTAAACTATAGGTTACTTTATAGCCTTTTTACTAGGTAATAGTTAGGCGTTAGCCTTACGTTTTATAGGTAGTTTTACCTCTAGCGTAGTAATTAGTTAACTAGTAAAAAGAGCTTCTTTTATAGTAAAAGAAAAAGCTAGAAGCTTTACTTTAGTAGTTAACGTTATAATAGTATTTTACTTATTAGCTTACTATATTACTATTCCTCTAAATAACTTTATTACTACTACCTATAAGCTCTTTCTATTTAGGTTATTAGTAAAGCTTACGTTAGTAAATACCTTAAGGGTGTTATTATAGCTACCTTTATTTATACTATATATAAGGTAAAGGTGCTATAAATAGTAGAGATAATTTAGTATATAGTCTACTACTTATTAGTAAATATCTCTAGGATTATAGTTAAATTACGCTAACTAGCTTACTATAAAAGTAACGTCTAGCTAAGTTATTACTATAGTATATAAGATTATCCCTATTTTTTACTAATAGTAGGTAACCTCTTATAAAGAGGTAACTTCTTTATAAGGTAGTAAATCTTTTTTACCTATTAGGGTTAATTTTAGTATATTATTTCTATATAGTAACTTTATAGTCTTTTTATAGTATACTAACTATAATAGCTAGAGACGTTTTATAGTTTAATTACGTAATACTTTAATACCTAAGAACTACTAAAGTAGCCTACTACCTTTAAGGTGATATTGTCTTTAGAGGGCTACTATTACTTCTTAGGTAGTAGGCTTATCTTTATAGCAGAAGGTAAGTACGTAGTTATTTATATAAAAGAAGAATATAAGGCTGTTTTTTATTTAGTAGTAATTCTTACCTATTATATAGTAAAACCTAAGCTTATAAAGGCTTTTCTTAAAGTGCTTTTACTATAGTAATAGTAATTAGTAGAGGCTATATAGTGCTTTCTAAAGCTAGAGAATTTAGCCTATATAGTAATAGCCTAGTAGTATCTCTATATATATAGTTTTATTAATTTTTATATAAATAAAGGCGTTTACTACGTTATATTAGAGAAGCTTTAGATTAAATTATATAGTAATTACTATTAGTGTTTTAAAGGATATACCTATAAGTATAGCTACGTAAGTATTATATAGATCTTTTACTTATTAATTACTATAGATTACTAGTTTTACCTTAAATTTAGTAAGTCTACTATACTTATCTAGCTTATAGGTATATACCTATTAGTAACTAAGTACTTAGTGCTTTATAGCTTCTCTTTATAATACTTTACGTTATAATTATTAAGAAAGCGCTAGGCCTACTAGCTAAGAAGGCTAAAGGAAAAGTGTGAAAACTACACCTACCTCTAACGAACTCTAATCGTAGCAAAGCGTATACTAATCGATAGGTCTTTTAATTCTTAGACCTAATCTAAAGAGAAAATCTAAAAAGATAAAGTATTAATAGAGAAATCATAAAAATGCTAATATATATAAAAGTAATAAGCTTATAGTAACGACTGTGTATTAACTATCTATCTCTATAACAACTATAAGGCCTTTCTACTTATAGACTCTATTTTTACCCTACTGTTTTAAGCCTTAACGTAAGACTACTTCACCCTATTATAATTATCCCCCTTAAATTAGTTGTAAGTCCTTATAGGACTAATTTAAGCTTCCTTACGTTAAAGGCATATTAATTAATAATAAAAGAAAAGAAAGAAAGAAATATTATAAAGTGTTTAGCGCTTATAACGATAGCTAAGTTACTATTATAAAGTAAAACCTTACAGATATGTAACCTTATTCTATAATCTATAGTAATTACTACTACGTAACTCTTTACGTTAAGCCTTATGTACTTTATCTTATTTAAGAGCTTAATAAAGTTAAAACTAGCCTTCTTAAGAGGGTAGATAGGTAAAGTTATAATAGGTAATATTACTAGGAGTACTTTGTTTAATCTACTTCTATTAGTTAACGCGTTAATTAATATAATCTTTATAGGAGTAACTCTAGATATTTAGAACGTCTAGCTAAAGTAGGTATAAAAGACGTAGGGGTATTCCTAGATCTATTAAGCTACCCTAATTATTATTATTATTATTCTTATTAGTATCCTAGACGCCTAGCTTACTAACCTGCCTAATAAGGGCATTTAGGTTGAATTTATTAGGAAGATTAGATAGTAGATCTAAAAGAGGGGAATTATTAGAGCTTATAGTAGATTAGGTCTATAAATTACCTAGTGTATTTAGAGCTATAAGTAGGGTCTTCTTTTTTAGTTACGTATTAATAGGCAGAAGTATAGGTATAGCTAAAGGTTAACGTAACTAAGGAAGAGGCGTTAGGAAAATAGGGTTCTTACTAAAGTTATTATATAACTAGGTGACTTTACATAAAGGTAGGTTATTATAAAAGCTTTACGTATTATAAAACTCTACTATAATTATAGATACTATTTATAACGCTAGAGGGACTTTACTTTTAATCTTATAGTTTTTATCCTACTAATAAAGCTAGGTAAACTTAGTTAATAACACTTTAAGCTAGAAAAAGGTTTATACCTATTTTATAGTGTAAAGACTATAAGTAAAGCTATTATCTTATTATTTAGTGTTTACTATATAGGCGTTTAATATAGTAACTATAATAGTATGTATTAAAGCTCCTAAGTAATAGTACTAGTTTTATAATACTTTAACTGCGTTTATAAATAATTTATTATACTTAGACGTCTAAGCAGAGTTAGTAAAATACATACATCTAATAACTTAGTTAACTAGTAACACAGCCTAATAATTATTACTATAGTTAAGTAAGAAGATAAGGTAGTTAGAATTAGTAATAATGTTAATTTAATTATAGATAACGTCTATAGTATTAGTAGTAATAGGAAAACTAGGTATCTAACTAGAACTAAGAGGAGAAGCCTAAATAGATACTAGGGACCTATAAACGCTAAGCTTAATAAGGGTGTATACTTTATTACTATTAAGGTTCTCTCTATATATTAAAGTGCCTATAGTATTATATAGTCTAGTAGTATACTTAAGCTTAATAGGGTTAAGCTCTCCTATAGTTAGGTTATTAAAGCGCCTACTAGTACTATATTAAGTAATAAGATACTTATGTAACAAACCTATATATAATTTACCTAGAGAGGCATACTACTTAGCTACTAAGACTAGGTAGGGGTTACTAGGTAATAGATTTTCTTACGGCTGTAATACATTATAACTATTAAAAGTGTCTACTAGTTAGAATTAGTAGACCTAATAATTAAATAGCATAAGGTAGGGAGACTTAGTTACTTCTTCCCTAAAGGTAATATCTTTATTTTTTTTAGCCTTCTTACCTTTAGGTTTCTTATGTAGGTTAAAACGATAAGTACCTTAGTGAAGCTTATTTTTTATAGTATAAACAATAGGGTCTTATATAGCTAGGTTTTAAATTATTTTACTATAGTAGTTCTTCTCTACTCTATTTAGTAGCTAAATTACTAAATAACTAAAAGGTGCTAGCGTAAGAGGTAGAGAGGGTAATCTAAGTAGTAATACCTATAGTAGTAAAGAAGGAGTTATATCTTAAGTAGACTAAGGAACTTAAGTAGTTAGTTCTATAATACTATTATTATTCTTAGATCTATCTTATAGAGAGAGAGTATCTTAGTCTATTAGGGAACTAGTGTTATTACCTAGGCTAAAAAGTCTAGAGGGTATTTAGGTTATAATTTTAAATACCTTTAGGAAATCTAACGCCTTTATAGCTTCTTACTATTCTTTCTTCTAGTTAGGTCTATTATTCCTAAATAGCGTAATTAAGATCTATCCTTCCTTAGGAATGTTATTATTTATAAAGTTAGCGCTTATATAGTTAAGCTAATTCTCTTTAGCCTTAGTAATAAAGGTAGTAATTAGGTATAATAGGCTTATATAGAGGAAGCCTTATACCTAATTAAGAAACTTAAGCCCTAATGCCTAGAGAGGAATATTAGCGTTACTTAGGTTAACTAGAGTTACTTATTAGCCTATAACTTTATACACTATTACTAAGATATCTTTATACGCCTTTTTAATACCTTATAGAAAAACCTTTATTTAGTCCTTAGCTTCTTCCTTCTTCTATTAATTATTATAAAAGTATAACTAGCTACTTCTCTAGTTAACTATTAGACCTAAGTAAATATATTTATTTTAAATAGTTATGCTTATATAGAAAATTAAAAGGTTAGGATTATCTATTAGTAGAGGCTATATATTTTATAGTTCTAACTTACTAGTATAGAAGGCTTTACTCCTAACGATAGGCTAAGTAGTAACAGCTTTAGTCTTACGTAGGCTTTAGACTAAGTATATAAGTCCTATATAAACGTTATTAAGTTTAAGCGAAATTTTAGCTTTAAGGGTACTAATAAGGTTATATAGGCTAGCTATAAGTTATTAATAGTATAAAGGAGGTATCTATTTACTATATATGTTTACTATAGGTAGCTAGTTTCTAATAAGGTCCTCCTAAGTTAAGATATTATCTATACCTATCTAAAGGCTAGTATTAGTAGGTAAGAGTATCTTTAGGTTAGCTTATAGAGGCTATAAAGGATTTTAGACTAAAGTATTAGTAATATTAATACAGCTAGCTTATTCTTAATAAAACTTACTTATAGTAACTATCTTTAGTAATAGGATTAATAGAGTTACTTCTATTATAAATAGAGAGCTTTTCTTATAAAGCTCCTCTATCTTTACTTTACTAAGCGTGTCGTTATGTAATACAAACTTTACTATTATCTCTAGTAGTTATCTTTATATTAACTGTGTTTATAATAATATTTATAGATTTAATTAATTTTATAAGTTATAATAAACTTAATATGTTACTACTAGGCTTAAGTTTATTTAGGTAGTAAAAAGGTAAAGTCTATAAGAAACACTTCCTTAATAATATTTCTAGTAAATATAAAACTTAAGGAAAAAAATAAAAAGGAATAAAGAAATATAATCTCTACCTTTAATTATCTCTTTTAAAGGTAAAAAAATAGGGATAACTTATAAAGAAAAAGGTATAAGGTATAGTTATATAAAAGGTAAAAAAGGTAAAGTTAGTAAATACGTAAGTTAATAAAGAAAAAATCTACCTACTTCCCCTTACTTCCTCTTATATAATAAATTTACCTTTACTTTTTTACTAATATTGCTAACCTACTAGTAATATCCCCCTTTTTTTCTTTTCTTTTTATTATTTAACCTATCTAGTTAAATACTTTTCTTATTTCTCTATCTTATAAAGATTCTCTTTTTATAAATAAAGAAGGAAAAACCTCCTCTTACCTAAAGCTCTCCTCGTTAACAGTATAAATCTAAGAATTACTACCTATAACTATAGCTAATTATAGCTTCTTAATTAATAGTATTAAAAATACTAATTAACCTTATCCTTATAACCTGCCTACTAAGTAAATCCTCTAGCTACTTAGGGCTAATACTAGACCTATACCTTTAAAGAAGGTAAATAACTTACCTCTATACGTATCTCTTACAAACAATTAACTTTAGGTATATCTATATAGTCTCTTTCTTTTCCTCCTCTAACTATTATTAACTTTACTTATAAGCTGCTGCTTTACTAGTCTAGATGCTTCCTAACATCCCTTAAAATAAGTACTTTAAGGTTACGTTTATTCCTTAGATATAGCTAAACGAATCGCCTAGCGTTATGTAATTAAACTTCTAGCTTAAATACCTTAGCCTAAGAGACTATAGTTATATATATTTAAGAACTAAAGGTTAAAGTAACCTTTATTAATAAGTCTTTATTTATTACTTTATAGCTACTATTTAAGGTATATAGATAGCTAAGGTGTTTAAACGCGTTACTACTACATATAGTTTCTTTATCTAGGCCTATAGAGGTTATAATACTATACCCTATAGCTATTATAAAGAGTATGCGTACGTAACTAGAAATAAAGAGACTAGTGCTTAGGTCTATAAGCTATATTTTAAGTATGTATCCCTCCTAAAAACCCCTTACGCTAATTGCTTTTACTATAAGACCTAAAGCTTCTACTTCTATAATAATAAGAGTATTTACTAGCGTTATAGTTATAGTATTAAGAAGAAGGGAAAAAAGAGAAAAAGCAGTAAGTTTAATAGGCTCCCTATCCCTAACTTTAGGATCTTAATAACTATAGGTGTAAGCGCTATTAACTAATTTAACTTCTAATAGTTCCTTAAATAGAAGCACCTAGCCTAGGCTATAGAGTTTAAGCCTAGCGTATCGTTTTGCTACGCTTATTACCTATTTACTCTTTAATAGCTAATACGCTTTACTACTAAGTAGGTTATATCCTCCTTAGGACTTTAACTAGTTAAAAAGATATAAAATAGGGAAATAAAACTTTAGAATTAAGCTTTCTTTACTCTTAAAGTAAATAATAAAGGAAATTATAAAAATAATATAAGGATAGGTCTAAGAATAAGTTAAAGGAAAGGGTCTTATAGATAAATAGTTTTTAATAAAAGAAATTATATATCTTTTAGTTCTTCTATCTCTATATAGTCCTTACCTTTCTTTATACTTATACTAGGTATTACTACTTCTAAAGTCTATTATTTTACCCTTTTATATACTACTTTAAGGTCTACTAAATACTATCTAGACCTTATAATAATAGCTTAAAAGGACTTATCCCTATTCTTTTCTCTAGGTAATAAGGGTTCCTCTACCTCTTTATCTTTAATATTGTCTTCTTTAAGTTGTTTTTATCTAAACGTAGGGAAGACTTTTATAATGTTTTATTCTAAATTAGATCTAAGAATCTCTAGATTAATAGGTTCCTAATACCTATTAGGTGCCTTAATGAATTTTTATAGTTAGTTACTACTAAATGTTTTCCTAATAACTTTATCCCTAGATAATATTACTAAACGGTATAATAGTATATTAAAGGCCTAGGATAAGATCTTAAATAGTCCCTACTATTAGTAGTTAAGCTTTGTAATTACAGACTTATTAATTAACCCTTTAACGTTAAATACTAAGACTAAGTCTCCTACTTTAAGTTACTCTTCTTACTAGGTATAGGTATATCTCTTATTATAATATTCTATAGCCTTCTAATATTGTGTTACTATAGCTTTCTAGGCTTTATTATAATCCTTATTAAGCTAAAGAAAGGCTTATAGTCTTATTTAGACCTCCTCCTCTCTTATTATAACTAAAGCTTAGTCTAAAACCTACTACGTAAGTATAAGGGTCTTAATTAGAGTAACAGCTTTATATCTATATATTAAGTAGAAAGAGCTAAAGCTAGTAGGGAAATAAACACTAGTTTAATTTGTAAATAGGGTAGTAGAGAGATATAGCTAAGGATTAAGTTATATATCTTTAATAAAAGTTAAAAGCGTATAGGTAATAGGTTAATGTTTTATTTCTATAGCTCTATTAGCTTTAGGGTTATAGGCTAATATAAGTCTCCTCCTTATGCTATACTTTTTATTAAATTAGATTATATACTCCTTATTTTTAGGTCCTCTATTAATAATTAATTCCCTATATAGACTATAATAGTAGATAATCTCTTCCTATATAAATTTAGTAACACCCTTTAAATTAGCTTTCCTTAGCTACTAGGCTTCTAGCTATCCTATTATTAGGTCTCTTAACTTAACTAAGTAGTATTTGTTAACGCGTTATATATCTAGGGATACTTATATAAATAGTAGACCTTTAGAGGTAGTATAAGTTCTCTTATTATTAACCTACCGTCCTTATTATAGTTAATAGTTAGGGTAGGATTTAACTGCTTTTACTACTTTAGTATATATACTATTTTAAATATAATAGTCTATAAGCCTCTTTACTATAGCTTCTTTACTATAATAGCTGCTTTTAGTATAGGTATTTATAATAAGGTGATAGCGTTGTTTATAGTTATTAACTACTTATTATAGTGTTAGTTTTATTACTATTAGCTGCATAAAGAGTAAGTAGTTTTATAAAATATAGTTTAAAGCTTTACCTTTAAATTGTTAGTACTAGGTAGTATAAACTTCTAGCGGTTATTATTATATTAATAAGTAGTATGTAATCTACTTAGACTTTATTAAATAGGTCTATAAATTATCTAAAATAGTAAAGGGTATTATTAGAAGGTAATTAAGGGAGTTATTATTGTTTACGTAAACCTCCTTTATTCTTTTACTATTACTATATAACTATACTTCCTTAAAGAAAGATCTAGTCTCTATATTAGTAAAGAAGATCTATAAATTAATCTAGTTATTAATTTCTCTTTCTACTTCTTTATCTAAAGCATCTAAAGGTCCTTACGGTTTTTATAATAATCTATCTACTATAGTGTTCTAAGATCCCCTAATATAGTAGACTTTAAAGTTAAACATATAGATCTAAGTAATCTATTAAATAACTAAGGCATTAGGAAGGTTAGTAGTAGCGCCGTTAAGTTACGCTACTAGCGTTTAGGTATTAGTCTCTAAGATAAAGTGTTAGCTGTATAGGTAGTTATAGTAGCGTTTTAAGGCCTTTAGGACTTTATAAAGTTCCTTTTTCCTAGCGTTATAGTTAAGCTTTACACCAGCCTATATCCTACTCTTAAACCTTATAACTACTTACTTGTTACTAATAAATTAACTTAGTACTCCTCTTTATCTTCTACTACTTATATCTACTATAAGGTAAATAGTACTACCTTTAGGACTATAGTTAATTTAGATAAGTATAGGAGCTATAGTTAGCTTAGATTTAAGAATATTTATTACAGCTTACTGTTTTAACTCCTATATAAAATAGGTATTCTTCTGTAATAATATTATAAGGGGGCGCGTAATTATTAAAAAGTCTTTAACCTATATTTAATAGAAGGACGTAATACCTAGGAAGGACCTAAGATTAGTAATATCTTTATAAGTAAGCTATTTATAGATCTTAATTATCTTCTTTTAGTTAGGGTAACATCTAGAAGTTCTATAAATATAGCTAATAATTATTACTACAGTTTAGGCTTATTTAGACTTAACTACTATAACTATGTAACCTATAAGCTTTAGGTTTACTAAGACCTTATTAATATTAATTAAATACTTAAAAACGAATCTATAAATACTAGGATGAGTTAAAAGCTCTATATTATTATATATAGAAGTAGGTCTTTAAATTATAATGTTATTAAGGAAAGCTTTATAATATATTAGGATAAGGTTATAAAGGATCTAAATTATAATATATATAAATTAAGCGACTAAGTTTATAGCTTCCTAAGGTAAAGTATAGTATTAAAGAAGGCTAAAAGAGGTAGTAAAAGTCGTTATATCTCTACTTATTATAGCTAGAGGGACTTAGTTATATCTAGAGAAAATATTAATTAGTAATAGTAGTTTATATATTACAAAATCCTTAGTAAAGTTATCTACTATTAGTAGTAATATAGTATCTTATAGTATTACCTTATTAACCTTTATTACTAAATTAATAAGGCGTATTTTACTATCCTTTTTCCTAACTAGAAAGAAAGGGTTATAATAAGCAGTATAACTTCACTTAAGTATACTACGTTTAAGTTAATCTTTTAAAATCTTAATAACCTCCTCCTCTAAAGCTTATACGATAGGAATACTTTTTAATTACTAAGCCTTATAAGGAATAGTCTTAATAACTTATAGAGGGGTAATAGAGGAATGTATTTAACTATAATAGGAGAATTCCTAGGCTAATACCTTCTTATGCGCTATTAAAATAGCACTTAAGAGTTTCTTCTCCTATAGTAGCAGATAGTCTACTATAGCTAAAATAGCTTTTAGTTAATCTTTTGTTAATTAAGACCCTTTTTTAATATTTAAAAACTTTAGTGTAATTAGGTTTGTAAATAGACTATTAAGATTAGGTTATAAGTTTTTTTTTACTTTCTCTTAGGCTTTTAGCTTCTACTCTAGGTCTCCTTTAGGTATTAATCTATCTAATAGTACGTTATTTACTAAAACAATCTTTTTGTTTTTAGTTTTATATATTATATAGACTTCTTCTATTAGTTAGTTATTATTAGGCTTAGCCTACAAATTAAGTAAGAATAAAAGGGGTGTAGTTAGTAAGTCTTATTACTAAAAGAGATAGTTAATATAGAAAACTATTTTAAGGCCTTTATTATAAAGAGTCTTACTTCTTTATTTCTACTTCTTTTTTAATTTCTTCTTCTTATTAGGTCTGTAAATATAAAATTAAGAGTTAGGAGAATAACTATTATAGGATTCTATATATTTTATAGCCTTTAAAATTATCTTATAGATTTATTATAGGTTTAGTTATATTACAGCTTTAACTATTGCTTCTAAAACGTTATTAAATACTTCCTTATACTTATTAAATACTACTATAACCTCTTTATTATTCTTAAGCTAGTTTGTAATATCGTTAGGTATTAGTAGTGTAGTATTAATATAGTTTAATTATATTATTAATATATTATTTTATATCCTTATACTATTTAGGGTTATATTAAGCTCTTCTTCTTCTTTAACAGTATTAATGCTTCCTAGAAAGACTAGGCTACTTATTATGTTAGGATTTATAATAGAGGCTACTATTTCCCCTCCTCTATAGGAAGTAATCTAGACTATTAAACGCTAAGGAAATAATTTATATTAGTAATAAAGTCTAGGAACCTAGTAGTTAAACCTTTAGTGTAAAATAATAAGGGAATGTAGATCTTAGTATTTATAGACTAAAAGAGCCTTATAATTTAGTTTTAAGAATACTCTAAAGACATATAAGTCTTTAAGATAAAGGGTGCACTAAGGATAAAGTCCTTATTATATATACCTTCTAGAAAAATAAAAAAGCCGATATTATTAATATAGTTATCCCTTAGGTAGACGTTATCTATAATTACGCCTAAGAATTAAATATAGTAAGTCTAGTTAGTAATGCCTTTAATCCTTAGGTTAGTCTTAACTATATTATCCTATAGGCCTATTTAGTAGATAAATAATTTACTTATAAGATTAATTACTAAACTACTATTAAGGATTCCCCTTACTAGGATATTATAGAAGTTACGTAGTGTAATAGTAAGCTACTAATAGGTTACTATAAAGTTATATACTATAATACGTTAAGGTATAGTAGTAAGAGCTTATTCTAAATTAGGGTTAATAGCGTTTATTTCTTTAAAGACTATATTAATTAAATTAACCCTAAAGTTAGTAGATTAGGTCTATAAATATTTTAAAGTATTAGTTATTATAGGTTATATTATAGGCTACACTATAATAAGTATAGTTAGGCTAGTGCCTACTATAACCTACTATTACTTATAACTAGCTAAGAGGGGTGCGTATATATAACACGTATAAGATAAAGGCCTATATAAACTGTACGTTATTTATACTTCTTACTTTCTCTTTCTAGCTTAGATAAATTATATTAAGTTACTATACGCCTATTATAAGGTAATACCAGCCTATTATATATTTAAGCTCTTAAAATAAAAATAAATACTTTACTAATTATACTACGTAATAGGTATATAATAAGACGCTAAAATAGTAATAAGCTATAAGACCTCTCTATTAGCTAAGGTAAAAGCTAAAGTTATAGCCTTAAAGTAAGTAATAGTAAAGATAATATAGGAAATAAGAGAGCTTAAAGTAAGGAGTACTAACCCCTAAGGTGTAAGCCTTATAATTAAATTACGTAATAAGGAGTCTCTAGAAGTAGTAGATACTACGCCTATAGTAGCTACTACAGTCGTTACGCCTACGCTAGCTAAGAACTACCCCTAGGTTATTTAGAAACTAATACTAAACCCCCTAAAGTTCTCTAGCTAGCGCTAGGACTTCTCTATATAGTTACGCTAGATATATAATAAGCTACGTATTAATAAAGCGTTCTTTATAATAAAGTAAGAGGCCTAATACTTTATTAACTCCTACTTAGATATAGCGCCTTAGAGAATAGTATTAACCTACTATAAAATAGGGGGAGCTTAAGTAGATTACAACCCTAAAGAGTTCCTAAAGTACCTAAAGTATATATATAGTAACCTAAACGTAAAGACCTATACGTCTACCTCCTTAATAAGTATTAAGATAAAGAAGTATAAATCTTTTACTACTTTCCTCCTAAAGTTTAAATAGGTGTTAGCTAAAGCTAAAAGCTACCTATAGCTAAGTAAAGTATAAATTATACTCCTCTTAAACACTTTTCCCCTCTATATTTAAAGTGTATTAGTAAGCGTCTTACTCTCCCCTACCTTCTATATATATATATAATAAGTAAGTAAAGTAGCCTAAAAGGTTAAAAACCTAGCTAGTAGTATATAGCCTACTTATAGATACTTACTACCCCTAGTGTTAAAAGATACTAATAGAGATATATAAATAATAGGAAAAATAATAGTACGTATAGCTAGTAAAGCTAAAGAAAAAAAACACCTTAAGGTGTAAAAAGCGTACGCTAAAATACGCTAGTACTATACCTACTAGAAGATTAGACACCTAGCTTATAATTACCTTAATAGTAAGAAAAAGAAAAGCAGGCCTACCTATATAGCTAAAGTAACTACTAAGATTAAGAAGCTTAAAGAAAGCGATAACGCTTATAGTACTACTAAGAGTAGAGAAGAGTTAGAAAAAAAATAGCTTTAAAGTAAAATTAGGCTTTAGAGCTAATAAGTAAGAAGTATATAAAATAGAAGGAGTTTTAGTATAAGAAGAGAATAATTAGACTAGCTATACTATTAGATACTTACGTTAATAAAGGATCCCCTACCTAAGCCCTTACTAATACTAGTTATAATACTTACGTAATAGTAAACTATAACTTTATATATACTTAGTGCTTCCTATACGTCTCTTAATAAAAAATCCCCTTAAAAGGGTTTACTAATAAATTAGCTAGTATAATAGTAAAGGGAGTAGTTATATTTAACTTTAAACTTTATAAATACTACTAGTATATATATATATATATTATACGTAGCCTTAACGTTAATATATTCCTAGGAAAACCTTAGATAAAATATAACTACGCTATTTATAATACTATAAAGCGTACTATTTACTATAGGTAAGTAGACCTTACGCTACGCCTAGTTAGTTAATAAGAGTCTATAATAGTACGTAAAATTAAAGCCGCTTAAGTAATTAAAGC
>JASUDE010000750.1:0-16978 GCA_034509685.1 Colletotrichum cereale | reverse complement strand
GTGTTGTTAATGTTGATGTCTCCTGGGTTTTGTATTGTGGTTGCGGTTAGGTGGCGCGCTCGCTTGTCTGGCGCGCTCGCTTATCATGTACGTTATCTTTTTGTGACGATTAGTAGCCTAATGACGATAATGTAAGAAATTGAGGAATCATTACCTCACTTAACTACTCAACAGTCGCCTAATCGGGACCTATGTCCTCCATAATCAGACGTATTAGCTAGAACCCTCGGTGAGGGATCTTTCGTGTTGATTTAGAAGTTTTTTTGTTTGTTGCGCGCCGTACCACAGTCCTAAATTCCCGATCGCCCTACGCGTTGTAGAAACCTACCATCCCAGTATGTTCCACGATTAGGGCATCTACAGTCATTATGCTTCTAGCAGGGTTTACAATAGTCTCAGTGATACTAAGCCGCATTCGCTTTATCTGTAACGTTCATTAAGTCCTGCCATCTGCTTGTAGCCTAGTAAATCGAACTGTGCCATTTATTGAGGGTGACTTCCCCCCTATGATTCTGCCTGCTGCACTGAGTTTGACTTATTAACATTTCCCCCTTGGGAGAAGTTCATCCTGTGATGAAAAGCACACATGCCGGGACTCGGCGGAGATCCCTTGTTTGAGACTACGAGAAAATTTAAGCTTAGAACAGTCTTAGATTCACTAAGAATACTTCTATGGCCTCACCAAGGGGGCGAAATCGCGGTAGAAGTTCTAGTGACGCTTATATTGATGCATAAAGTATAGTAGTTATAATTAAACTTTCTAGTAGTAACGTAATATTATTTGTTGAGGTCCGGTAGGTAACGTTTTCTAGCCTCTTCACCTTCGACTTGGTGCAATGGACGCAGTTATTGCCCCTTCACTTCTTTGTGTCCCTCCACGTTGTTTGGTATGTAGTAAAGTTTTTAGTTACAGTTAAGTATGTAAGGTTGCATCTATATACTTACAGTGTGGTGAAGTCAGCGATGGGGGTACGCCAAAGTTGCAAGGATTACTGTTGAGGTGTTTTAAATAATTAAAGGCTCATTACAGTATTACCTTATTGTTTGTCAAAGGTTTCGTTTAAATAACCAATTTTTCGGATATAAGAGCTTGGAGTTCCCATCAAATGTAAAATCCTCTTATAGCGATGTTTTCTCAATTAAACGCAGTCATTGTAGCTGGCTTCGTCGCGTTAACCAGGGCTGACTCGCTCTTTATCAAACCTCACGCCTTATATGGGTCTTCTGTTGGGGTGTTAGGCTGCAAAATTGATCCCAATCGTGTAGCGTACTGGCCGAGTGAGGTTGACTGTGATACGATTTGTGTTAAGTTGTCGCACGGTGGCCGGAGCCTCCATCTCTTGAAGGTGGACAAGTCTCAGGGATCCTATGATATAAGTTATGATGCGTGGAACTATTTGGTGACAGGTAAATCTGCTCTAGAAGCACCTTCTACTGGGGGTGGGGTCCTAATGGATTACGAGTTTGTTGAAGCAGAGGAGTGCGTTCAACTTCTCTCGAGTGGTAAGCTACCATTGTCTGCTTCAAATAGCATGATCTACTTGGACACATGTCTATCTCAACCAGATAGCTGGGTCGCACGAAACTACCAGCTCTACAATATCCCGCAGGGGAATGATTGTCTGCATGGTTACGATGAAATCTGCATTTTAGACCTAGCTCTCGGCCACAACCCAGCGTGCCCGCATGCCCTTGGATTTTCTGCTGTTCTGGAGGGCCATGCTGTAGTGAACATTCCGTATCCCACAGAATAGTATCTAAGGGTAGTGACTGGCTCGGTGAAAGCTGACTTCGGCTCACATTGACATTGGGACTATAGTTTCGTGAATCTGACTATTATGATCAAGGGAACTCGATTTTTGGAGACAGAATCCTTGTAGTTAGTCGCTAAGGTAACTCTTTAGGCGTAACTTAGACAAAGATTATTATAGTGTCGTAGAATAACCAAGTAATGTCCTAAACTATCTACATTCTGACTGTCTTTGGCTCACGAGATCCTCAAAGGCTTGCTGATAAGTCAAAGCACCCACATTTCGCCCACCCCTGCATTTCGCCCAGCCAGAAACATCGCCATCATGCCAACCACCACGTTATTTTATTGACTATCAACATTATCTCGATGCCACGATAATGCAAATTTCGGCCTCACTAGGTAATTCAGATGCGCTGGATTCATCTGGAATATCCTCAATGTCGCCAGCCTCAATTTGGGCTTGCCGTACCTCTTTGATCGTCGCAAACTTCGTATTTGGATCCAATATAACAGCCTTCCTCTTCCTAGTGACAGTACTATCAATCTTAGCCTGGAGGAGCTGGATTTTATGCCTTGCAGCAGCCAGATGGAAGAACTGCTCTTGGAAGCCTTTTTTGACCTTCTTGAAGAGTAGTCGTCGAGTATACATAGTTTGATCCATCTTGTTGTATAGTCGCAGTTGGTCATCCAGGTCCTTCTGCCTCCTTGGCGTAGACCACATAACAGCAGATGCCCAGCCCTCTATATCCAGGGTATCCAGGGTATCCTGAGACTCATATGCACCTCTTTTGCCCTTGTTGGTTGGTGTTGATGGTGTTATTGGTAGTAGAAGTGATGATGTTGACTTCTGGAGCAGCAGCCCACTCATAAGAGGCTTTGCGATAGCAACAGGCCATAACCCAGTATATTTCCAGCCCACCTTGATGTTGCTGACTGTCAGACTAGCCAGTCTTGCCTTCTGGTAGCAATAAATAAAGAGCCTCTTGCCAACAATAGTAGAGTCATTCCACTTAGTAAGATGCCCCAGCTCCATTCGATAGGCTGACTTTACAGGCCCAAAGACTGACTGATCAAGTGGCTGGAGCACATGGGAGGTATGTGGCGGCAAGAATAATAGATGAACGTTATGGGTATAGCATAACCACATAAAATCCGTTGTCGTATGGCTCCCATGGCCATCTAGGATAAGCAGCCTTGCCTCCCTATCCTTAGGAGTAGTCTGGGGTAAAAATACCCTTTCCAGCCACTCAACAGCAGTATTATTTGTAGTCCACCCATTGTCTGTTGCTGTAAACTCCCATCCATCGTATGGGGCAAGGTCAAGAGGGAACCACTGCTGTTGGACTGTCTTACCCTTGTAAATAACAAGAGGATGGAGTGCCTTGCCCATCGCTGAGATACACTCGATAATAGATACCCAAGCTCTTGATCCAGGCTGTTTTTCCGTACTGAGGTTATCTCTGACCTTGCCAGCACTAGCCCATTGTCGCCCTTGCCCTCAAGGATACCAGTCTCATCCATATTATATCTATTAGATGAGTTGATGGCGGCGATGCGAGGCATGGCGAGATATCTGAACCAGTCCCTGATAACCTCAGTAGATGCTCCATTAATACGTCTAGAATCGATAGAGCGACTTCTCTGGACCTTGATAGAGGGGTTACGGCGCTTAAATCCATCTATCCATCGCTGGCCTAGAGGTTGATCATCCCCCATAGTATGCAATATACGGTGGGCGAATTCTTTCAAATATTGATGGGTTGGCGCAAGCCCAAGGTCTGCCTGTATTTGGACCCAGCTAGCCAGCTTGGTCTCCTGGCTGGCAGAGAGCCTCTGCAAGTCTTCAAAAGCAGATGCCCTCTTCTGGGTGCCGTTGAGCCGACATCGAAGTGTTGATCGTGGTACACCCCATCGCCTAGAGGCATCGCGAGCCGATATACCTTTTGCGATATCCTCAAGCGCCCGATTAATCTCATTTTCGGTATACTGGACCATTGTATGATAAAGAAGATATCCTTAAAAAATGAGGTTATTTGGATAAAAATGGAAATTGTTGTTGTGGTTGGAAGTTAGAGGGCATCTAGAAAATAGGTGGCTGGGCGGCATTTTCTGGGTGGGTGAAATGCAGGGGTGGGCGAAATGTGGGTGCTTTGACTTAGTTAGAAGTGGTGGTGTTGTTGGTGGAAGTGGATGGATGCGGCATTTTCGGATGGCTCGGATGTAGGGGTGGCTCGGATGTGGGGGGGCAGGTTACTGGCAATGGTTGTCAGCATTGCGAAAGAGTTCGCGGGCCTGGCTGGTTCAGAGCAAGCAGGAAAACACGAAATTTGTAAGCTCTGGGAGAAGAATGATTTCTCTATTTCCTGTAATGTGTGCGATTTGAATCGCATAGTCAAGCATACCAAACTTCTGAAGTAGGACCCAAGCATCCCGTCTAGGTGACGTTGCTGACGTGGAGAAAGAGCAATTCCTGATCAACTCGTCAGCTACTTGCAACATCTGGAGGCATTCATAAACGTCATGGGGCAGCATACCACGTCCAAGAGTCATCAGTTTTGAGGCAGGTGGCAGGCAACCCCATCTCGGTAGATCTGAATGCCCATGTGAAGGACGATACAAACAAGTTGAAAGACATGTATAGAGGTGCCTGCTGGGCACAGTGAAGGACCTCATGGAAGAATCTGAATGTTTGAAGGACCCTTGAATGGGGCAAGGCCCGCTCTGTTCTTCCCGTGGCAATCTGACAAGATTCCTGCCTTTCCTACACGCTGTAGACCTTTCTTATCGGGCTCGCAGAGTCTACTGCATGGTCATTGAAGTGACGGTGGCAACATGGTGTGCGTCTCAGATGCGCAGGCTCATGTGGCACCGGGTTATAAAGCTTTTCCCCTTTGTCAAGAGTATCGACAATCTTGGATGAAAACGCATTCCCAGAGTTCGGCGTGCCACATCGCTTTGCGAAGCGTGCAGCCTTTTTAAAACATCCAACAGCTGGCGTAATTACTTACCAGCGTCTACGTACAGTTCTGAAAAATTCATGTCTAGGATTACTTTCTGAATCGCAATACATTGTTCGGAGGTCTAAGTCCAGATACTGGGAGAGATAGATATTCGAGTCTAGTCATAAGATGTTCATTTCCCAGGCGCTTCGGCTGCGTGCATCAGCGGCCTTCGCAGCCAACGGCCGCAAGGATAGTTTCCACGACACTCCGGGCGCCATGATGCTTTCAGAGATTCATCACATTTCCCTGCGAGAGACTTCCTCCATTAATGGTGTGTTGCCCGCCAAAATCAGACCCGTGCTGGGTGGCAACGACCCGATTGCCTCGCTGAGACGCCGGGGCCGATGGAGCTGCACAAAGTTAGTTCAGAGTGAAGATATACCTTCACAGAAGACGTTGGATCACCTACAGTCTTCGATCCAAGAAGCAGTACTAGACACTAGATTATTAATCCGTTCTTTCACGACAACATAGGCATCGTCTCGCCGAGACTCGAACTTGACGAGACCCGAATGATCTGTATCTAAAGGAACGATATCTTCGTCGGGCACCGCGGTCAGGCCGGTACTCGTTGCTGAGCTTCTCGTCACCATCAGAACGGGCGGTCCCGATTTCTGGAGCGAGCCGTCGGGTTGCATCTGGATGCTATGATCAGCACAACTTCGCAAAATAAGTGGGAAAGGCTGTACTTCAACGGTCGCGCTCAGCCTGCGCTCGTAGAAGGAGACAACACGCAGCCGGCCTTGGAAATGCCGGGCAAAGTCGTCCGATATACGGGCGAGGAAGTCTGAGGGCTCCGACTCATCGTCCACGACTAGAGCACGAATAAGAGCTTGGTTGGGCTGTCCTTCTACCACGGAAGCGAGTTTCTCGTTCCGCAGTCCCAGCTGCGGCACACCAAAAAATAGCAGTCCGCAGCAGACCTGCGAGAGAAGCCTGTGTGTCAGACGACTAGCAGGGCTTCTGGCGGCGTGGATAAGTGCCTGCCCCGGGTCAGCATTGGTATCGAAGGAAGAATGCGGCAGGCTTGCCTCTTTTATCAGCAGGCCACCGAGAGACTATGGCCTATGAGAATGATCGGGCGACGCTCGGTCTTCTAGGTCGTTAGTCTACTCCGTATCTGCGTCTAGAGCACCCACCTTGTCGCTCGTTTGGAACGCAGTCAAGCTTTCTAGAAAACGTCGTCCCAAATCTTCCACGGACTATCTGGAGTTGCTCTTCAGAAGCTTCGTGTCGTACCCGTACAGGAGCACGCGTATGTTGGGGACGTCGTCCGAGAGCCAGTCGCGCAGCCATATGTCGTTTCCTCCAGGGGATTTCCACGACCCGATCGCGAGCACGCGTCGACCGGTGCGAAAAACCGACGTTGGAGGTTCAGAGAAGGCGAGGTGTCCACTCAGTCCACCTGAACTTGTGCCCTGTAATTATGTAATATCGCTCGCGCTTGGCCCTCCGCTTTCGTCACCGGCGCTTCAATCACCTAACAAAATTGCTCTGTACAATGTACTATGTACAAGTTGTAGCTCGATGTTCAGCCAATCACTTCGTACCTAGGGCCCACACAGGGAGACAGGCAAGGTCTAACGTTGGCAAAGGTCATCGTTGAAACGGTGGATGAAAGTTGCTGAATTATAGAATTGTTGCGTAATAGAATTTACAGGTACTGATTTTGGTTTTATGACAAAGGCGCGATCTCATGGGATACTCTGTACCTCGAGTCTGAATCGCATTTAAAGGGTCGGTCAGTCACCTTCCTTAGTTGGCAGATGGATGGTACTAAAAGAAAGCGTACTAAAAGAAAGCCTTCGGACGATGGTGGACAGCCGAAGAAAACGCGTTTTAGAATTGGACGCGAAACAACGAAGAAAGCAACGCGAAGATGGGAAGAAAACCGATGGAAAGAAAAACTATGGGAAGAAGAGAGACACAGGACGTCCACTGTGCGGCTCGTGCCCACACAACTCCTATTGAGAAATCTAGGGGCCCTTTTCACATACACAGAGCGCTTCGCGAATTTAGAGCCAGCGGTGCAACAAAACATTCGCACAAGAGCTCTAGATCATATGGTCGGACCTCAAGAGGAACAGGTGTTTATGTGCATCGTTGAGATTGCACGACACGTCCAACTTGAGCATCTAGAAAACTTTGAATGGAGTCCTATAGGACTGAAAGATATCGTACTCCCGCCTGTGAAGGAGTTACAAAGGCATACAGAAGGAGGTTTGAATGGCGAGACCGTGTGCTTAAACCCACGTGATACTACGAACTTTCTCCGTGGAAGTGACGAGCTGAATGAGATTGTTGTGACAGCCTGGAATACATTGCTCGCATGGGGTCGAGATCAAACAGTTTCCGAAGGCTCTGACCACAGCAAATGCGAGTGTTCCTCAGAGACGATACTCAAGGTCGATCTGGGACTAGAGGAGGGCAATTCAAACAAGTGCAAGCATCCTGACCGCATAGAAAGGTTTCGCGCTAAAGTCAGATGGATCCTCGCTGATCAGGCCGATTCTGAAGCAAGGAAGAACCTTCGCAACATTACGCATAACACAAGGAGTGTTACAGAGCTAAATAGACACGCAGACTTCGTGGAAAGTATGGCCGCGGACATGCAGGTGAAGCATGAGATGGCTCAACAGGAGCATGCTCTTGATACTCAACAACATACCCTTGAAGATGGGCGTCGAACTACCGTCGAGGAACAATCACCAGGAGCGTCGGTGGAGGCAATGATAACAAGACCAATGGAAGGCCAAACGACACTCCGCTTAGCCTCGTTGTCAGCTGCAAAGCCCGAATATCAAGACACAACGAGTATATCACTCTTAAATCGCCACAATGATGCTCATTCAACATCACATACAAACGGATCGACCCGCAGCGGAGAATCGCACTCAGCGGTCACATCGGGGGCGGTTCACAACGTAGAGGACCTGGATACGTTTTTTGAAAATGAGATGCAGACCAGAATTAGCAACCTCCAGACGGAAATGACGGACAAGATGAACTCATGGATGAAAGATAAAGAGCGCCAGTACATATCGGAAACGAGAAGTTATATCGACAGTATTATTGCCGAGGCCATGGAACGCCAATATAACATCAACCAAAACTATTCAAACCGTCTCTCGGCTATTGAGAGTAGCAAAAACGGCAACTGCGCGGAACTAGGCTCAGCTGTAACTTACCTTAATCATGAACTTGAAGGTCTAAAAGTCAACTACGGTCTTTTAGCTTCGGGTGTTCGAGAAATGAAGGAAAGCTACAACAAAATTGCCCTCTGTGTTGGACAACTTGACACCAGTTTACACCAAATCGGAGAAAGAATGAATAGTTCTGCGGCCGAATTGGTTCAACCTACACAAGTAGAACTTTACCAGCAGCAAAGAGGGAATACAGACACAGATTTGACCCATGAAGCTGTTGTACAAAATGTCATGTCCATTATGAGGCCGACGTGCGATGAAGTGCAAAAAGATTTGAAAGCTCAACAAGAAGAAACAGCCAAACTACACATTGAGGCAAACAAGATTATATCAGAAGCTATGAAAAAAGACGAAGATAACTACATAGGGCTCAAAGTTATGATGGAGAAGGAAAATAACAGAATCGACGCCAAAATACGAAGCCTGATCCTCGCGGTCAATAGTAAGGAACGAGAACTCACTAAATCGCTGAAAAGTGTGGAGGAGAAAAAGAACACTCTCAGTGGAAGGCTCGATGCGCATTCTAATGAATTACAGCAACTTCAAACCAGCGTAGAGCGGCTACAGATTTCTATGGAAACAGTGTCACAAACACAAGTAGACCAATCACGTGAGGTCCAGATTTGCGTCCAAAAGAGTGAAAGTCTCGTCGAAACAGTGAATAGAAGTATTGCAACACAAGTAGCAAAAACAGACGCTATGAGCGGTCGATTTGATCGCCTCGAAAACGAAAAAGCGACCGTCAACCGTAGCGTGCAGACCAGGTTGGATAGAATCGAAAATTCAATACAAGACTTGGACAGCACGATTACTCAGAATATGGTCCGAACAAACAAATTAGAACTCAATTCGGCGTCCATCTTGATCACAAGCGAACTGCAAAATCAATTAAGCAATCTCCAACCGCTACGGAAGGAGACAGAGGAGCTAGCTAAGAATGTCCAAACGCTAGACGCCAAAGTTGAAGACCAAAATAAACAGATAGGAAGGATCGAAGAGCATTCAGAAACGAATTGTTGTAAAACAGAAAAAAACATAAGTGGGTTGAAGACTACGGCTAAAGAATTGGAAGAAAGTATCATGATACGGCTGGCCAACTTTGAAAAGGCAAAACAGGCAACCTGGAGAACTTTATACGCTCATTCAAGCAGAACTCGGCGAGCGGGCGAGAAACTAATTGCTTTACAATCTGAAGCAGAAGAACGAAGGTCATCTGATTGGATAGATGGACTAGCGAAAGAGAGTGCCAAAGTAGACTCGTTCATACAAAAGGCACAAAAGTCTCTGGACGACACTACGGTCAAGCTTGAACGGTCATCAATTGAAACCCAAGACGAACTTCAGGGCCTAAAAGAAACGGTAAAGAAAACACATGACGAAATCAGGAACAATTTAGAAACCATTGAAAATAAGATCGCCCTCCAGTCGTCGCAGACAGAAACTCAACTAGAAAACCTTGAAAGTAGAATATCGGCTGTCAATCTCAGCCTAGGAGACGAAAATACGATGAAGACACCGCGTTTCCAGGCCCTAGAGGATCAAAAAGAAAGGACTAAGAGCCGCATAACGCTGTTGGAAGGATCGTCAAAAGCCTCAACACCTAAAAAAGACGAACACCAACCCCAATGGGAAGCGATTGACCAGCTTAGACGACAGCAGGAAGATCTAGCCAGAAGGTTGACAGATTTAAGAACCACATCGACCGACAAGGAGACGCTTCAAACGATGCACAACACGCTGAATAAAACACTAGAATATGTGAAGAGGGGCGTGGAAGGATTGCGGCAAAATACGAAAATACAACAGGAGGAAATGCAGACGCTACAAAGAAGACTGAAAGGCGCAGAACTGGATGCCAAAAGAATGTTTCAAAGTCAAACAACAGCACTCGAGACGCTTTCAAAAAAGCTACAACGGCAAATAGCCACAACTACATGCCACGTTAAAGGGATTGAGAACACAAATTACTCGCTACCTGCGACAGACAAGGCCCAAGCCCAAGATTCTAAGGCAAATGGCTTTGAGAGCCAAGTACGATCTTCAAGCGATATGTGGGATGAGCCCTCGGACGCTAGTTCACGTGCAGTTCAACGCCCCAACTATGAATGGGAAGCAGCAGAACGAACGAGGCTGCAGGAGAGAAGTCCGTATGAAATCGGAAACATATTACAAGACCTGACGCACAGCGTTGGGGATTTACAAAAAAGGCTTGGCAATCTTCTGAGAACGGAAGCTGAAGATGCAGATCATATCAACAAGATAAGAACAGAAATCAGAGAAGAATGGGCTACCGTAAAGAAAGATTTGGGGTCCCAGTTGGACGCCAAAGCCAGAAGTTTAGGGATGCTGGAGGACTATACCAACAGGTTGAAGACCAAAAAAAAGGATTCTGAGGTGAACCCCAAGATAAGTGAAGCTGAAAACCAAAGTTCCTGTCAGTGCCGGGAGACAAAGACAGAGAGTTGTCACCAGGTCAAAAGTGGCAATACCGAGGCACAAGAAAGTGTTGCAAATGAGTGTTTCGGGCTTCCAAATAGTACAGCCTGGATTTTCCAGCAGCTTAAAACCAAAGACAACGAGATCTCAAGACTTATCGAGTATTATGAAAATCGGAGATTAGCACATTTCACGAAATGTAAGGCTTACGCTGAACAGAAACGAGCGCAGACTGAGCTGCTTAAAGACCAAATCGGGCAATTGGAGAAAAGATTGAATGATGCCACGCATGAAATCCAACGTAGAGATAAATATATCGCCACCATATCAGAGGCTAAAGAGGCCCACCATGGAAACAATGACTTGGGTTGGAATGGAGATAACCTGGAGGAAAAGAATGTTAAGCCAGATTTGACCAGAGAGATGACTGATCGAAATCCAGAACCTGAGGAACTTTATTCTGCAGCCAAAATCGTGACGACTGGCCCTCAAGTGGAAGAGAACGCCGCCGATGCTTCAGTTAAGGAGCGAATCCGATCCAAGAAAAGGGGTATCGGGCGGACAACTGAGAAACCAGAGACATACAATTTACGAAATAAAACTAAGCCGGTTCGCTTGGATCCATTGAAAAATATTCCAGCGTTGGATGTCAACGTTGATTACCTTCGACCGGAATTCGACCCCCAATCCCTCACTATACCAAAACTAAGAAACATATTCTCACGCCACGAAATAAAGTTTGACTGGAAATCAAACAAAAAAGAACTCGTAAATCTTTTTATAAGTGAGATTAAGCCCCGAGCCTCTATCACGTTAGACAAAAGGGCGAAAGTGAGGCCTTCAGACGAGGGTATCGTAGATGCAAAAACCAATGTCGCGCTGGGCTCAATGCCGTAGCCTGTGTACTGGATGTGAGACAGATCCGCGTGTGGATTCGGCTGCTATCAAGATTGGAAAATTGTTAGAACTGTTGAAAACGAATTAATGAAAGTTCTTTGCTCTGATCAACAGGCCAAACATAAACCTTCGTTGGTAATATGAGCTTTTCGATTGACCGGCGCAACGTGCGGGAAAAAAAGCCAATTGCGTTACTGTAACGGTTGACGTACTGGCTATTACATTAAGACACACCTAGCCCGACTTGTGCCGACTCCGAAGCTCATAAGGCTACATATGGTAAGAAGCACAAAGAGGGATATTGGGATGATTATGCCCCTAGACATACCGTGTGTGGTGAAATATTAGCAAACTGTTGGAATAATGACATTACATGACCGTACGACATCCTATGACTCAGCAAGGATTGGGACAAATGAGGTTACAGATTGGACTCATGCAGACTGGAAAAATATATCTGTTCGTACGACAGCCAAGTCTTGTATTCTAGAAGGGAGTCACAGATAATAGATCTTTGGTTCGCCCTACATTTGTTTACCCCCTTATGTATAAGGGACTCTCATGGACAGGAGAGAGTCCATTCAACAAATATCATTTGTGGGACATATCTTTCATGGCAGGGATCATGTGTCCAAACAAGGCACACACAATGTTCGCGTATCTCCACAGCAACACTATTAACACTGACTATACCATATATATTACCTTATCTACAGCGAGATACCGAGGTAGGAAAGATTGTAACCGTAGGGGTTGCAAAATCATAATTAACGTCTACGTTAACATTTGGCGGTTCCTTAGATGGATGGCAATTGATGAGGACGTAACGATTGGAAGGGAAATAGCTATTTTGTACCGGTAATATTGTATTTCCCAGCCTGAACTAGCACTAAAGATTGCTGTGACGATTAAAATGTGTCATTGCAGTATAAAACAATGGTTGTTTATTGTTGGCCTTCTATCCCGAGCAGTTTTGAGTAACCGACAGCAACACAAATGAGAACGGTTCCTTGTTATCCTTTCATTTACATTATTTGGTCATGATGCAACTGGTTCTGACATCAGGGAGATCTTAATTGCCAATGGCTGTTTACAAATCCTAACGCTGTCGGCCAGAAAGTTTTTTTACCCAAAGCCCGTGCCTGCCGAGCTGATAATTACCGAGTAGCTTCGTCGTACTGCCGTTCCGTTCTTAGTAGTTCGAACGGGACGTCTCAAGGTGAAGCATTTTATGTAGCGTGGCGAAGGGACGAGATCAAGGTGCCTAGCTGTCAGGTGATTTGTCTTCAATCTGATTCATGTGGTAAGAAAAGATTTGGCAACCATGGATTTTAAATAACGCTATCGGATTCGATGTACCTTCTGTGCTTGTCTCTTGGTGATATTTAGGAATGGCTTGGGCCTCGTATGGAACCAATGCCATGCATGTTAATTGGTCACTCATCACTCATCGATACGTACCAATCTACTTGATGCCAATGAAATAAAAGATCGGTCTGGGCCTTGCGTCTTAGGTTCAGAGACAGGTCGAACAGCGGCATCATTTGGAATGAGTACTATCGAGATAGGGCCTGTTGAACAGTAAGCAGACCGCCTTCCAGCAATTGCAGCGGTCAAAGTAACTGGATGATGCAGGAAAGTCGTCGTAACAGCCATAACGGGATGTCGGCTGGACTTGCAGTTAATCTCGACGCACGCGCGAAATGCGGAGTATAACCCCAAGGTAAGACCTGCAACATCCACCATGCAGACGATCGTTTGAGAGCTCACGATTCGCAGATTCGCGGCCGTCATCATGAGAATTCGGGAGCCAAAAACGACGGCACTGATCTTTGCTTCTGGCAAGATGGTCGTCACTGGGGCCAAGGCGGAGCGTGATGCATGGACAGCGTGCAGAAAGTTCAGTCGGATTCTGCAGAAACTAGGATTTCCGACAGACATCGCAGACTTCGATTCAAAATTCGGAACATTGTCTCTTCATTCGACTGCAAGTTCCCAATTCGATTGAAAGGTATTGCCGTGGCCAAGTTCGGATCGGTTTCGTTTGAGCCTGAAATCTTTCCCGGCATCGTGTACCGACTACTGTATAGGTGCCCAAAGTCGTCGTGCTGATGTTTGAAAGTGGCAAGGTCGTGTTAACCGGTGCTAAGTCAAAAGACGATATTTACAGAGTGTTCGTTGCGATGCTGCCGTGGCTGCAAAGTTTGTTGCTCGTTGTCTATGTGCCAAGACGGAAGCTAATCGAGCGCAACAGGTTTCAGAGTTTTCCACGATAATACCATCGGCCAATGAAAGGGACACTGACGTGGTGCACAGTAGTTGTCCGGGTTTTACAGTATTTCGGTTACAACCATTAACTAGGTTATGTTGCTAGCGCCAACGCCTTTCACAGCGGCGTGTAACGGATGCGGAGGATTGAAGGCTACGGAAATCGGGTCGTCTGAAGCTGCGGCCGATCCTCACAAGTCAGAAGGCAACGCGATCCAGGCAGCGTTGCCGGTGATTCAAATCCGACCAGGAGGGGAGAACTCTGGCGGCTCTAGCCTACAGCGACAAGCTTATGACTGGAATGTGATCCCACGTATCGGTTGTTGTCTTCTGGGAGATTGTGTCAGCTGGAGTCGAATGAATAGGACTGTCCGATCGTCTAATTATACTGTAGTGTTGGCTACCGAAGAGAATGGTGATAAGAACCACGGCGTTCGACGGAAGGCTTTCTGTGGCTTTTGGTGTATTAGTGGCACAGACCGCACTCAGTGTTGAGGCTGGAGCATGCTAAGCAGCGGTCAGTGAGGATAACCGCAGGCAGGCTGGCGTTGCACTGATCATATAAGGACCTGACCCGCTCCAAAGCTCAGGTATAATCGTCTTCTGTTTCGCCACTAAGAAACGCGAACGCGATAAAAAAGGACCACTGGCAAGCATCGACATACGATACTTGTTTGTCTTGTAGGTGCAGTCCAACAGCATTACGTCCGGGTAGGCACGAAGGAGGGCCAAGGAATCTGGATGGGCGAACAAGACAGCTGTTTTTGCAAATACTCCTGTACGCGCGTAAAGACGCTAGGCGGCAATCTCGAATTCGGACCTGTTGTGTCAGGCCGGAGGACATCAGCGATCCAATCTATATCGTGCGTTTGCTTATGAAGCCGAGCTTTGAAGATAGCGTCAATGTCGTCCCGCGGATTTTCAAGAAACTGATCAGCCTCGCCCATCTCAGCCCATTTGCTTTTGATTTGCAGCCAGCGATTTACAACGTGTGCGATTCCCGCCCCGTCAGCCTCGGAAGCGTGTTGAAATTCATTCACGGGTTTTAACACAGCGATCGCAGCCTCCAGTTTTAGCCAGAACCTGTTGTCTTTTGGGAATCGAGACGCTACGGGCAGGATAACGGGGTAATCTTGAGATCGCAGTTCATCCCGTACATCCTTTCGAATAGGCCAGTCTCTGGCAGGGTCTCGAGAAAGGAGAAGGGAGAGGAAGGAGTTATACTGAGAGCCCCAGCATGTAATTACACTATTCAGAACGAGCGGGTTAGTCTATCGCTTTCTCAGTCACAGCTGACAATCTATGAGGAATGGATGTTTCCCCCTGACTCCTAGAACTACTAAGAGCACGTCTGTAGCAACGGCACGGTTGCTGGCTTTCGGGACATCAACTCTGGTAGCTTCCCAGTCCCAGCCAGGCATGCCACTCACAGCTAATCAACCTATAATCAGCTTTAGCCCAGATAATATGACCTGGAGCCTCTTCTATCCCTCGCGCATACGCAAGACCAGCTATTTTAGGGCTGGGGGCAGCCATTTAATCGTTCCGTGCCCAGGAAGATGTTCCTAGTCAGAGGTCGAGAGGTCAAGTGCCGACTCTGGGGCGTAGCCAGACTCCTCAGCACAGCGTGAGCTCAGGCTGTCAGGGAGCTGGACATCTGTCGACTCAGACGTCTAGGGGCGATTCGTAACGGTAGGCGGGGCCTCGCTGTTGGGTATCACAATAGTCAAAAAAGAGGGGGAAGTATGAAGGGGGCGGTGGAAGGCAAAAGAAATGCTGTGCGGTGTCAGTTGACCCAAAGTGTCAGCCAAACCCAGGCGTGTCCTGGGAACTCTGAGGTTCTGCTCGTTAGATCATCCTCGAGCCTTCGTTCATGCACCAGAAGAAGTCTCTATCATAGTCAGGCGGGCTTGCATCTCGCGCGCCATCCCGAGTAAGTTATATGCGCAAACCAGACTCACGACAAGTTCGCCGTCCGCCACCACCGCGGAGGCTAACTGTTGGACCTATGGAGTAGTTGCTTGTTATGCTCGCCAACCTTACAACCCAAATGAGCTACGCTCAGTCGGCAAAGGGTGAAGAAAATTGTCCACCATGTGTTAATATCGGAATTAACGCGGAATTGGCTGTGAAAACATGGAAGTTAACTTGGTGTGACAGAAAGCTGTTGGTTACTGTATTGACTTACTTATACTCAAACTAGTCTGAAGCACTAACTGCTTCTTTTCGTCCGTGGTAGGGTATGGGTAGGTCAAATGAGCTTTGAGCCATGCATATAGTTCCGCGGTCTTCCCCTTTCGGGGGTTGACACGGCGCTTACGTTTCTTGTTGCCACCGCGCATGCCCTTCTTGCCAATAACGCCACGGCCTTCAATTCTCATTAAATCAGGATACTGGACATTGCCAGCAGCCGGGAAATGTTTGCGGTCGAAGGGTTGAATGGCATCAAGGGGAGGAGGCTGAACCGGGGTGCAGTGGTAGCATCCGCAATAGGTGTAACCGCTAGTGTGATAAGCGGGGGCTGTCTCCGTCTTGGCTTCGGTAGGCATGACCCTGAAAGGCCAGATGTGTTGGATTTCGCCTTGGTAGTGCCCTTGAAAGTCCTGGATGAGAACAGTCTCTCTCTCTGATTTCGTGGATGGGAGGCTAGACAGCTTTTGGTGGATCTCGGGACTACCATTTGCTTCCATAGCCAAAGATTTCATGGAAGTGGTAACCGATGATAATATGTAGGGGCTTGTTCGGGAAAGATCTGGTTACGAAGTGTGGCGCTGGGCAAATCGTTCAAATCCCTCATATAATCTTGAGGCACGGTCGAAGCTCCTGTTCCCCTGCTCCTCGTCGATCAAAAGCGGTCTCCTCAGGTTCCAACATAATGAGTGAACAAGCTCGGATGGCGTCGCAGTGCCAGTATAGTCAAATGTTTGTGGGGTGTCGGAAGAAGCGGTCCAGGTGGTCGACGTCTCGTAGGTTCTCGGGGGAAGGTAAAGCTCTGGGATAACCTGTAACATTATTAGCAAAACTCCGAGACCGAGGGCTAGCTGTTCGTACCTGGCGGATTGGTGGCAGGGCGACTCTCCTAGGATCTATACGGTGCTGAAATTGGCCTGTGGGACGCCTTTCACCATACCATCCGGCCTCCCCAAATGCTGGATGGGAAGTTGGGGCGATTCTGGCGAGCGTGGACATCTCCAAAAGAAGGTTGGGATTGTAGCACGCTGAAATGGCACTTAGAGCAAGAACTACCAGCTAGCAACCCTCTTGGTTGTTCACTCATTAGTAAGTAGAGGAAGTAAGCCAGACGAGCTGAAGAAGCGCACACTCTGCGGATGTATGGTGATGGACTTTTGAACGAGAGTTTTGGCGATGTGGGGATGGGATGAAGGTTTTGATAGACAGACCGAACCTGGACTAAT